>VYXD01001702.1:1343545-1363771 GCA_013397195.1 Hylia prasina | reverse complement strand
GTTAGAAATTCTCCCACCCTTTTTTTTTTTTTTTTTTTTTTGAGGAAACCCCATCATATTTGGGAATCTCTTTATATTAGATGGGTTGTTTTAGAAATGTCATTTATTTTAGTTTACTAATGTATGCCTGTATTTGAAGTGATGGGGAGAGTTTACAGAAACAAGTTCTTTGACTCTTATTTCAATTCTGTAGAATCATATGATAGAATATTTGCAAAGTGCATATGGAACACGGGTGATATTCAAGCAGGAGACTGGTGATCAGAGTTAAATTACTGGGCTCTAAATTTTTCTACATCCACCTCTTTTCCTTCTTCACTTGCCCTGACAGTTACAGACCGTTTCTCTAATAGGGCTTGCATTTGAAGATAAGCCTGCATGTAAACAAATTAACTTTTCTTAAATGGAGAGCCATTTCATCTGCAATAATATACCAATTCATAAACTATCAGAAGCATATTTTTAAAAAAAGAAAAAGATAAATGACCCATTGTATAACACTTACTATTAGGCAGACTAGATGTCCCTGTGTTCTGGGAGATAAGGCTCTTGTATTATTACACCCTAATAAAATGAGTTAATGTTTTAGTATCAGAGATAAAAGGACAGTTGGATATATTTAATAACCAAACTGAGAAACACTTAATTTTAGTTGTCTGTAGCAATATAACACAAATTCCCCTGTAAAACAAATTGCACTTTTGGAATATACTTTAATGTGCATTCGACAAAGGAGAAAATGAGGTGATTGAAGTTCAATTTGTAGCATGTTATTAACCATTTCCGCTTGACTAGATGTGTAAAAGGATAATGGATGAGGGTTTTATTATTGCCTTTCTGCTAAAATGAAGTGGTGTAAAAGATAAGGTGATGAGATTAATGAACATAAGGAAAAGGCGTAATCCATCAAACTCCAACAGGGTGATGAGATGACAGTACTTAAGATTTGCAAGGATACATGTTTTTAAAAGTGGATTTTATCAACGCCGACATTTTGTTTGGGATGAATGCTAAGAAGCAGATACTTGCCAATTTTAGTTATTTTTTGGTGGGTTCAATTACTACTGTATGTTTGAAGCTTCAACAATTAATGTAACAAAGATGTTAAGTCTATTAAATTTAAAATTCACATTAAACCCCCCTGTATGGTTTTTAAAGGAGGATGAGCGAATAGAACTTTTGTCAAGAAGGAAGGATGTTTTATTGATCAGTTTATCAGTTCTCCACTGGTGCTTCTAGATGTGTCTGGGTGAGTTATTTTCAGTCTGTACTGCTGCCTCAAGTTTTGCATCCTAGTCATTTCAGCATTTCAGTCACTGATTTTCATGTGCTCAAGGAAGAGTGAGCAATGCTTTCCTTGCCTTGTAATAACTTCTCAAACATGAAACTCCACAAGATTTCAACTTCCAACTCCTCAAATAGAAAATTTATTATCTTGTAGCAATAAATCTACTGAAGTTTCTAGCTGTAAATGTGTTCCTCTTTGTAGGGTGAGATATTTTATACTCAGATCTCAAATATTCTTTCCTTTAGTACATATCTTAAAATTGTTACCCACTTGAATATCTACAATGCTAGCATGTTATGGGAAAAATTGATTGCAGGTGTTTTACTTGTAAGTACTTCAGCTACAGAGAACCCTAAAGGTAGATCTTCCGCCTTAATTTTTTTTTTAATTTATTTTTTTTAAAGAAAGAAAGAACATTGAGTTCTGCACCAAAAATCACTTAAGAGCTGCAAACCCCACTGGAAAATCAAATTTTTCTAATGCCTTCAGTTTCCTGCTCCTTTTGAAAAACCCTACATCTTTTTCAAAATGTGGAGCTGACTAGGAGGGGAGCTGCTCTCCAGTTAGGGTCTTTTCCCTACTTGAAAAAAGATCTGAGGAGGGCTCTCGCATCATTCTTTCAAATGTGGTAAATTTGTTTGATAAGAGTTACCTTTTAAAAGGGTACCTTAAGTTAGTTTTGTAAATGAAACATGCACAAGCAGGATAAACTGCTGTATTTTTGCAAGGAACTTAGTTCTTGGCAGCAGCTAGGCCAGGATGGATAGGATATTGCTATGGGGTTAGGATTTTCTAAAGAGAAGCAGTTGAAAATACTTTTCCCTCCTGACTTCAGCATTTATGAAACACTGTTAAGTGTTGGCTGGAAACTGGGGCCTTGTCAATACTCCCACATTAGACTTGGCTTTTTCTGGCTCTTAGGAAAACTTCCAGTTGTGCAAAACAGCATCGTGGGTTTGAAAGATAAATGCATAACACAGGCCAGATTAAAATTCTTCACAAGAGCTAATATTTTCACATAGACTTACTGCCCTCTCTCCTCCTGTCATCTGCAGAATTCTTTGATAGACTTATTTTTTATTGGGCCCTCAGGAGTAGCAAGTTTTAGATTTAATACCCCAGGGGAATGGCAAGGCAAATCATGTTGTTGGATCAATTGTTCAGCTATCCCCAGACTGCTGTCTGTGTATCTGTTACACTTGAATCACATTTCAAGCCTTTCTTATCAATCATTTAGACTAGAAATGTAGTTTAATTTTCTATTGCATTTTTAAGCTGAAATAAGGGTTATGTTCTTGTATGTTACCCCAGAATCATAGTTGTGATTGTAGACCTCACATTAGCTGTGTCTCTGGCTTGCTTAATCTTGGAAAAGGGTCTTTGCTTGTAGGAATGCTTTAAAGCTGAATTTATATTACTTTAGTTTAGCATGTACTAAGATGAATACCAGTAGTTGTTGTATAAAACTTCCTCTTCACATAGCCTTTTTTTTTTTTTTTTCCCCTTTAAAAACATGGGGTAAGTTTTAAGTTGGACAAATTGTTTCTATGGGTGATCTTAAGGGGTTCTTCCTTTCAGTCACAGGCCATAACAAAACCTTGGTCAGTGGCTGATTTGAGTCAGTTCTTTCATCTGAGAAATTAATCTACTTTTACAGGAATATAAGACAAATGTAAGAATACAAATACAAAATATGAAGTATATTCATGTGGGACTTTGTTATAAAAAGAGCACATAGAAGACGTGTCCTTCAGTAACTAAGAAAAATTTCTCTATTTTGTTGTCATGTCTGTATTCAGCTTTGGTTTACAGTAAATGAACTTGCAGTGAGTGGAGAAGGGCTTGAGCAGTGAAGGGTTTTATAGCAGTTCTGTGCTATCTTCTTTCCCAGCTTCTGAGGGCAAGATTTGTTCAGTATTATGTACAGTCCTGGGCATGCCAGATGAGGCAAATGTATGGCAGCCCCTGCAACTGCCCCATTTTCCTGGAAGGAGATTTGGTTCCTGCAGCACTTGAGAGTGCAGCACAAAGGTGGCATTAAGCCATTTTGCATCCACATCCCTTTGCAAGGGGCACCTTCTGTGCCACACCTCTCAGGAAACACAGCACAGTCTCTTCTAATGTGAGCAGCTGGCTGGGCAGCTCTGGAGTCTGACTTTTCTCCTTGCCTTCGAGAGGCACATCTGTTCTTCTGTGTATGGGCTTGCTTCCCATTAATGAGCTGATCAGATGCAGTCTTTCTTGATGACTGGTATTCTAGCTTCCTGCCAGATGTGTGGGGGAGTTTTTGTTTTTGTTTTGTTTCTGATGAAGGGATAGGAAAGTCATCTTACAGGTCACTGATTAAAAAAAAAATTCCTTCTTTTTTTGGCATTGACGCTTACTTTTTCATTGCCCATTTGCTTTTTGCTCCTCCTCCTGCAAGATCAGATGGAAACAGCAGACACTGGACAGCTGCCAGTGTTGCAGGTGTAGTGGCTGTTCCTTCTTGGTTGTAGTTGCTGCTTCTCCCTGCACATGTTGTGACTGGAGAGACCTTTGCTGGATACATGGAGAAGCAGCCCATGGGAGAGGTCATATCCTGAAAGTGGTAAAAACGGCAGGTGCAGGGCACAGCAGTGGAAATCTGACATGACTATTCTCATTTGCAGTTCCAAACACAAATTTGAAAAGACATTTACAGCAAACACGAGCCTTATTTTTCTAAAACAGAGGCTCCCCAGGCCAGTGATCACAGCACCAGCCTGACAGAGCTCAAGAAGTGTTTAGACAACACTCTCAGGCACAGGGTATGACTCTTGGGGATATCCTGGGCTGGGCTGGGCTGGGAATTGCACTTCAGTGGTCCTTGTGAGTCTCTTCTAACTCAGGATATTCTATGATTTAAAAAAAAACCCCAAAAACAACAACAAAATCAATGTCTAAATACCTTTAAGAGACAGCAAAACCAAGATGGCTCCTGCATTGTTTTCTGTGCCCTGCCTTTGAGATGCTTGTTCCTGCTTTTTACATTTCACCACACATAATAAGTAATACTGCTGTGGATATGAGCTGCTGTGAGTCTGGCAGTTGTCCTAATTTTCAGTACTTGTTAATGATCAATCAATAGTCTGATAAAGACTATCCTCCAAGACTTTTCTGCACTAGGAATTTCATAAAACTAGAGGGACTAAACAGACTTGAAACTTAAGAAAAACCCAAATCTACAACCTTTTTGTCATTATATTAAAAAAAAAAAAATACATCTCTTCTTGATTCCTTTTCGCTGTTTTTCTGGCACTTCCATCTTTGAACAAGGGAAAGCTCTTAGGGCTTGTTTTAAAATCTTTTTTTAATTGGAGTAACATTACAACATCATGGCATGGTTTTGAGCTGCTAGTCCTATGTTGTCTCACTTCCATTAGGAAACTTTCTGTACGATTTATATTTTCAAAATAGGGATCATGGTCATACTTATCACCTCGAAAATACACTTTTTTTTTTTTCCCCTCAGTGGGAGTACCAGATTCTAGGGAGTGTACTAAAAGCTTTTGAGGTTAAAATTTAAAACAATTTTTATTTTATAACCTCCTTTCCAATAGTAAAACATTTCCATAATGAGTTCAATCTGAATTCATATTTCCTTTTTTGTTAGCTCGCAAGGAGAAGGGAAGACAAATTAACTGAACAGCTTTTACAGAGTGAAAATCTGGAACATCTAATGCTTCCAGTTTTTTGTCTTTTAGTTTTCTGCATTAATAAACTTGAGGGTGAGCTAACTAACAAGATAGCAACAGTTGTGGTGATGCAAAGTTATGCACCAAAGTAAGAGAGTTGTGAAGGACTTCTTTAAGCCATCTAGACACCTGCTTCTCAGCTGGATATATAAAATGATGGCAAAGGGAGTTTTCCCACCTAGCTTTCCAAAATTCTGTCTCACACAGGGTAACAATCATGGAATGCACCACTCCACCATTCATTACTACAAAGCCTTTGTACTGATAATGCCTTATTTCAGCATTTTTGATGCAAATTCCACTATTTAATATCATCAGCTTCTTTTGATGGCTTCTACACAGTGAGACATCATTTCATGGAATCCTGCTCACTGATGCCTAAGCTCTCTTCTTGAGCTTTTGCAGGTAATGTCATTTTTTCAGTGTATACAAAATGAAACCAAAACAAGCTTTTTTTAGTATTTGCACTGTGTCTGTTTAACTGATGGAATTCACTGACACATGAAATCATGAAGTTGTGTGATTTAATGCAGTCCACAAAGACTATGCTGAGTTATTTCTAAATGATTGAAAGATTCTTGGTTATGATTTGTTGTCTGTATCATTTTACATGCCAGGTAGATGAAGTCTGTATATGTATGAATGTCAGTGCTGTAGCAAATAGCATAAAGAGGTAAGCCTGGTAGAGGAAAAAATGTTGCCCTTCTCCAGGTGATGTAAACATCTGTATGAGCCTTTTGTATCTACCTCTTGAGGAGATCCAACCAGGTCTTAAATCAAAATGTAACTAAATCAAGATATCAGTCAACTCCAAAAAGAATCTGTGAATTCCTGCAATTCTTGCTCCTTCTTATCATAAATAAGCCTGCTGTCATATTTTCCAAACACAGGTATAACTTTATGTCCTTAACTTTACAGGGCTTGGGCAGTCACCCAAACCTATGTTAATTTTCTTCTTTTTGAACTCCCACTATCTGAGGCTGCATAATTTACCTTGCATAACTGTCTTTAGCAATCTATTCTCCTGTTCTTCGGGTTAAATAAATGTTTCCTCATAGTGGTAATGAACCCCTGCTCTCTAAAAGCCAGCAGGGTTAATCAAGAAGGAAGAGAAATTGTTTATGAGACCCAGTTGAAGGGAGTAAGACAGTTGATACTAAATTTGCTAACGCTGTATGCAGATTTATTAGTCTATGTGAAGTGTTTGGAACCACATTGTCAAACCAGAAAAGTTCTGAAACACAAGCTCCCTCAGTAATTTTATTTCCAACTTAGATTGGGATAATCAGGAAGAGGGTTACCTGTAGTTAGTAGAAGACCACTTTCAGAAAATCTACATTGTGTGCTTTTTTCACACTGAAATATAGCTTAAGTGGCAGGATAAAGGGAGAATATATAGTTGTGCATTCCTCTATTTTAATAATCTGAGAAGTATTTTTCATGCTGTCATAAGTACTGAACTGTGGTCTGTGACAGACGTTATTCTTATTATTCCTATTATTTCCAAGCACATGGTGATTTTATTTGTTCATTGTGTAGAGAGAAATTATCTCAAAACTGAATGGATCTAGAAACAGAACTAAATCCTAGCAAAAGATTAAGCTATTTACAGGCCCAGAGGTCTTAAGGTATTTGAGGCTAATATAAACAGCATAATGTGAAATAGGAATTTCAGTTTGTGGTAAATCTGTCTGTCCCCAGCAGCTTCAGATAAAATAATTCTATCCTTCTCAAGCACATCAATTTGCTAGTCGGTGGTTCATGTATCAAAGAGCATTCTGTGAAAATATCAATATCATTGGTTAATATAAATGAAATTAATTTTTAAAGCTGGGCTAAAGGTTGACACCTGAAAAATTGCATTACTTTGCAGAAGAGAAATTTCTGTCTTCCAGTGAAATTTCAGGTCATAAGGGCAAGTAATTTTCGCAATCTTCAATGGGAACCAGTGAAATATGAACTTCATTGTCACCTAGCCCCAAAGCGATAAGATAAAATGAGCTGATACATCATTTGCTGTGGTTTTATCATCTCCTTCAGTAATTGGAAGAGAAAACATAAGAGTCCTTTACCACCCCCCCTCCCCAATGCCTTCACCACCCACACCCAGGCATAAGCCATTTTGCTCTGATCAATACAAAGGTCACCGAGTATTTATTTATTTATTTTATTTTTTTTATGCCGGGTAAAACTGTCTAGTGGAACATTAAAGTAATGAATATGTTTAATTGAGTTTGTCACCCATGAAAATGCTGAACAGGATTGTGTAACAGACTGTGCCTGCTCACAGGAGGACTGGTTGGGAGGCTGCTGCTCCTTGCCTGTGGATTTCAGTGGCTGATTTTGTAAATATCTGAGATTTAAAGCTAACAACTTATTTGTTGTTCCTCCGAGAAATCTAAAATAAGCCAGTAAACAACAATGATTTATTGAAGAGCATGTTGATATTTATTATTATTAATAGTCTGATCTAATTCCCTGTTAATTCAGTTGTACTTAGATGTATTTAAACAAAGAGCAGAGTAAGACCCTTTCACTGTGAATCCTGCCAGGAACTAAATAATTCCTGGACAGTAGAACCTAGGGATCCTCAGTTGCAAGACTGAGGTTAAGGTAGAAATCCAGGTTTCCTGTGAACTGAGTGTCAGATTTTGTAGCCTCTGAGTGCTGTAATTTTGCCTTCCTCAATAAAAATGACCCCAAATTACCTGAAATGCTGCTAGAATGTATTTATAAATTTTATCTCTCAACTGTAATCAAATTAGAAGGTAAATTAAATGCTCTATATTTTTATTCAGTGCTTTGGGTTTTTTTTCCTTTGTCTTACATTATAATTTATTTAAAATTAAACAAATGTGCATCAGCTTCTTAAATAAGCTATTTAGCTTTTATTTTACTCATGGCAGTTAAGTTGGCTGGCATATTAAAGTAATATAATTATTCAATTACTGTTTCAGTTCTATAACCCATTTGCAGACTTAATTACTTCTAGCCTATTCACATTTTCAAGATCAATAGTACTTTTCTCTAAAATAAAATATACGATAACTGATTGGCTTGCTTAACAGGTAAAGCAAAATGTTCATTTAGTCTTCTTAGTAAAATATTACCTTTGTAATTCGGGAGGCAGCTGGAGTGATGGGATTTTTTTTAAGTATTGTATGTAGAAATTGTTTATGGTCAACATTTAAGGAGGGTTTTGAAGTAAAGCTAGGATGGGGCATTTGCATTAAAAACTGTAAAATGACAGGATAGCTTTCAAGTAAATGAACATTATAATGTTGGGAATTTAGCTGATATATGACTGTAAATCATGAGCACTTATTTATGTGTGATCTTAATCTGTGGTCAGCACAGTGCTATCTGTTTTCATGCGACTCTGATTTCAGAATCTCCTCCAAGTAGAATTTGAATCTGGCTGTTCTTTACTCACTAATATCTTGGGGAGTTTCCTGCAGCTGTGCAGTGTCGGTGCCATCAGCATGAGTACAGCAACTGAGGACAGGTTTACACCTTCATTTCTAATACTTGAAGTAAAAGGGACTTCATGCCAAGGGAAAAAGTAATTTTGTATTTTTAGTAATGTTATCATCATGCCTATTCATCTGGTGTTGCCAAAGTCTAATTACAGAACAGTTTGTCTGATGAGATTTTTGGAACTGTAGAACTTCACAATTGCCTCATTTGTTTATGTGTTTTAAATGAAATCGTAAACAGTATAAATTGTCTTTTCTCCTGTAAGGTGCTGTTTCTTTTGAAACAAATGAAATGTGCAGTAGATTGAACTTCAGTCTGTGTTTGATCAACTGAAATTCTGTAAATACTTTCTCACATGTGGAAGGCAGTACTATTTCTGCAGATTAAATTAGATTGTACACTCTCATTAGTCTCCACTCCACAACTTGTTCCAAAACTGTTGTTGACAAAAGGCAGACATGAGTTGGTTTTAACCTCAAAATATTGTACAACAGTATGAAGAAGATAGTTGTTCTTAAATTCTGAAGTGGAGCTCTGTGTTGTGTGGCTTACGGGTGAAAACAGGCAAAATGCAAAAATAGTTTTTGAAAGTTGTAATTCTGATGTCAGAAGTGATTGAAAAGAAAAAAAAAGTAAAAATTTTGTTTGCCAGAATAAAAATGCTGAATTTAATTTGAGGGATGAGTCAGTTTCTGCAGCTAGGAGTTTCTGGTAATGTTTTCTCAGGAATAAAAGGTTGTGCTGGATTTCCATGAGGAACACTTAGCAGTACACATGAAAGAAATGCGTTTGTCTTCTGGAGCTTTCATCTGCTCCAGGTGGAGCGATGAGCAGGGGACAATGCTGCGGTTTCCACGGCAACTGGTTCACGGGCGGGCTGGACCTCTGTCTATCTAGGGTGCTGTCAGTGTGCCTGGAGTTTCAGAGAGCAGCGTCCCAAAGAAGCTCTGCTGCCACCTAATCCCGTTTTAATTGAACTCCAGAGGCTTTGAAGTGAGGCCGCAGAGCAGGCAGACCCTGCTCCAGCCCGGAATGAAGGCCTTGCTCAGCCCGGCCTCAGCTGCTTATGTCTCTTGATCACTTTGTTAATGAGTTCTTTAGAGCATGCTGGTGTTTCTGTGCTTCCAGTCCTGCTCCAAACCCCCTCTCACTGAACTCAGGAGCTTCGTCGTGGCTCTACGAGGTGCACAGTGCAAGCGCCTCTGCTCTTTTCAAGGTGGTGCTTTTCCTTCCAGTTTTGAGGAGGTTGGAAGCAGCAAGCTCTGGATTCCCACCCTCACGGAAAATGCTCACTTCACAGGGTAAAAATAATAATTATTTAGCGTGCTGGTTTTACTCACAGTCTCCACATCGTAAGTGTTCGAATTTGCCATGCACAGACCGATGGGGACAGACAGGCTGTTGTGTTTTAATTGTTACAGAAAAGTGGAGGTTACCACATTGCTGTCTCAAAAAAATCAGTCATTGCAGTTAGGAGCTCCAATTTCAAGATCATAAGATGGGTGAATACCAGCAAAAAGTACTAAGAGATTTCTGTGCAACTTTGTCTCCTTTGTTGCCACTTTTCATGTTGCATTCTTAGAGGATAGTTACATGCATGTGACAAAAGCCAACTGCAGTGGCTCTGAATGGCACCACAGAATTATACAAATCTGCCAATTAGTGTGGATGGGTTATGGGTGTGCTATGGCAAGTGTCAGCGTGGCCCAAGTCTGTTAGTTCCCCAGTTCCAAAAACGTTTAGCAACCACTGACAATCTCTGGTCCTTTCATCACACTTCTAGAATTTTGTACTAGAATAATTATGGAGTTTTATGCCTTCTCTTTATGTGTGTGTGTGTGTTTGCTGGGAGAGGAGTTGACTGTGCCAGTTGTATTGAGGTAAAGATGAGAGATTAAGTAAAAAGAAAGAAGGTATGGGAGATGATTTGCTTTGTATGTTCTGATCTGTGCTATCAGCTTTTGGTTTGCCAGTCTTGTTTGCTTTTAATTCACAAAACTGATACATTTTATTATGTATTGTATAGTGCTTTTATAATGGTGCATCTGCTCTCTGTGTTAGAAAAATGCAGGTTTTATTTGTCAATATATCCTACATGTGAGGCAAAATCCTCCTTTGTTAGAAACCTGTAAACAAATGATTGGTTTCATTAAGAGTCTTTGTTATGTTAAGGACTTGAATTTCACTTTTTTGTTTTTGTACACGATATATTGTGCAAGTGAAATTGTGCTAAGAGTGATGTTAACAAGGTTTGCATCTGATTCTCCTTTTCTGTGATGGCTTTCTGTTAAGGTGCTTTGTATTTGGCAAAATTGACAAATCTCAGATTTTCCTTCTCCTGTAATTTGTTAATCTGAGGTAGAGAAGTGTCCAGTCTCTCTGTCCCTTAACACTTACATAATTAAGCTTTGAAACGAAAAGGAAAAAGTGAAGCAACAAAGAAACAAAGTGGCTGAGGACTGAAAATGGGATTAGTTTGAATTGTGAAGGCAGGCCGAGCCTCTGTGTCTGTCAGATGGGATGACAGGAATTGTAACAAGTTACTTTGACAGCCGCTTACTCCATAGAGAGATTATGCTGAGTTCATTTGCAGGTTTGTGTTTAACCTTAGCTGACAAAATGATACTTAACCTCTTATACAGCCAACCTTTCCAGTTCCAGAATTAATGAATGCTGCCTGAACGATAAACCAAAGGAACATTTTATTTTCTTTAAAGGCATTTTTTTCTTGCTTATTTGTTACATGCCTGTTATTACAACGCTGAAGGGAGTGTAGATACATCTAATGCTACTAGAAATACATTTCAGAATATGGTCTTGTGCTTTGCTGAAGTGCCAAACATTTAATAATGTTTTGGAAACTCTGAAGCTGTTATGAAAAACAGACAGTTTTTAAAGGAAAACAGTCTTTAAAGGAAAACATGCAAGTAAATGTTTAAAATATTTGACATGACTAATTGAATTCAGGAGTACAAAACATGCGTTAGAGATTCATATCATGATTTGAAGTTTGAGCATATTTTAATTTTGCTGCAGGTTTTGCATGTAATTGGTAGAATCCATGTTTGTGAGTCAAAGAGTTTCTCTTTTGCAAGGTATTATCTGTCCAGCTAACATATTTTATACATCCTCTCTGTCTGTTTCTCCTAGATTCTGGCATACACAGAAGGACTCCATGGAAAATGGCTCTTCTCAGAGATTCGATCTATCTTTTCCCGACGTTACCTCTTGCAAAATACAGCACTGGAGATCTTCATGGCAAACAGAGGTACAGAGAGCTTAAAGAAATGACAGGTGTAAATGTGGGGACATGTGCATTCTGTTTGAATGTTTAGTCATGCCTGTTCTGACGGGGATTTGCATAGACAGAGGAAGGGCTTGGAATAAATGTATCAGTATTTACGTTAATTTTTTTTTGTAATTAATTTCTCCTTCCAGTTCTTTTTTCAATGATAAGTTAGGATCAAGGATGAAAACTGTGTATTATCAATGCCTCACTTTCATTTATATCCGTGTCTCCTGCTTAAGCCAGTCCTACCTCTGGTCTGTTATGCATGAAAGATTATTCGTGTCCCCCTTGGAGGGTTGATAGTTGTTAGTTGTACACACCAAGAACAACAGAATGAAAGAACTTCACTGCTGGATTAGACCAGTGACTGCTGTGCCTTCATGCTTTATTTAAAATGTAGGACATTGTTTTGGTAATGATGTTGTCCAACAGAATATTAATCATATGCCTAAACCCTTGTTGTACTCTCTGAAGTCATAAATGGCCACTAGTGGTACCATAATTAGGTTGTTATTTAGATTTTTAGGTTGCTGTTTCATAAGGTCATTCACATGTTTCAGACAAAATAGAACCATGGTATTTTGAACTCTATTTCTAGAAAGTATCTAGAAAGTAATTTAGTAAATGTGTGAACCAATTAACACATATAGTTTTTAATTATTTGGGACAGTCAATCTGTGTGTATAGGTTTATTTTCTATTCATAAAGGAAAACAAATGTAGGTCTTGTAAGATGTGCAACAGCGACAACTTCTCTTGAGATTCCTGTTAGAGATATATAAAAGGAATTCTGGAAATTTAAAAAAAAAAAATCTACAGCAACCTGAAGGAAACTTGTCTGATCTGTTGAACACCTGGGCTTAGGGTTGGATTGTGTTGGTTGAGAAAGCCTAAAATACACAAAATCATGCTGTATTTTAACTCCTGTCCTCACAGTGGGTGTCATGTTCAACTTCCCTGATCAAGCTACAGTGAAGAAAGTGGTTAACTGTCTGCCACGGGTTGGTATTGGTACCATCTTTGGACTGCCCCAGACCAGGTATTTTACAGTTTGAGTTAGTTTTATCTGTCAGTTCTAAGAGTTGTTTTTTTTTTTCCCCATCAAACCAGCCCATGTGGTTTGGAGTATTTACACCTACTGGTTTACAGAACATGCAGCAGGAAACCCTTAGGGAGTATCTTGATTGTTGTTACTTTAGATTTTTATTTTTGATAGATTTCTGTACATAGAAATGGGATTAAAATAGTTCAGGATGTTTTCTGTTGTGTTTTGTCGGTTTTTTTATGGAGTCCAGAAACAAAAAATCTCTTGGATTGCAATTATAGCCACTCTGTAAGAATATTAGGATTTCTATTTACAGAAAAAAATGTGTGTAAAATTTTAAATGTACATCGAAGACACATTTGCTCAAAATTTCACATCCATTTGTACTAATAAATTTGTTTGCAACATAATGGAGGTTATTTAAAAAAATCAGTTACAGTTTCCTTGAATTGTTCACCAATACCTGTAAAGAATTGTTAACTAAATCTACATAGAGACTTTTTTTCCTCCCTAAGTGATGTGGGTTTGGTATTTACAGATGTTTCCATCGTGAACAAAACAGTCTTGGGAATTTTATGATAAACTCTGCTTTGTTTGATTTATCACTCCAAGAAGTGACTCTACAGTCTTCTTTCACAAACATTAGGAAATCTGGCATCAAATTCTGAAAGTTTGAGTTATTTATGACTAACTCCTCAACATTGCCCAGAATTTAAATCTCAAGAGGATGGACTTCATAATGAAATTCTATCATCTTGTCATTGTTTTTCTTTGTTCCTGAGGGATTTAAAAAACCTCTCCTTAAAGATGACTTTAGTCTTATGTGAAATTCTAAAAGTATTGTAATTTTCTTATTTAATGATATTCCATCTCTCTAAATCTCCAGTAACATATTTCTGTAATTCATCAAACAGTCATGGAGCAGCTGAATTTGCACAGCTGTAAAGGTTTCTGTTGGAAATTTTTCAAATCTTGACATATCCAGCTGTCAGATGCTTTAATTCTTTTATTCTTATTAGATTATAAAATTTTAAAAATGAACTTCAAGTATCCAAGTGGCAGTTTGATCTCCAGAGAAATCTAGCATAGGCCTGGTAGAAAAAATATGTACTACTGCTGCTAAAAATCAGATGTGTAAAAAAGGAAAACCCAGCAGGTTTTCTCATTATTTTTTTTTCCAATTTTCTTTGTTTCCAGACGCATTTCTTTGGCTAGTCCACGACAGATCTTCAAAGCTTCCAATATGACCCAACGCTGGCAACACCGAGAGATTTCCAACTTTGAATACTTGATGTTTCTAAACACCATAGCAGGTATTGCTAATAACATCCCAGTTACTGTAATTACACAGAACAGGAGCTAATCATGGCACAGTCTCAACAGCCATAGGGCACAAGTGGATTTTGCTCTTGTAATGAGTTATTTTTTCTCTGTATGATTTTGTCCTGAAGAACTTCATAAAAATCCTCCTAAATTTACTTTATTTGTAATTATATTTATGTTTATGTAAAACTAGAGAGGTATTCATAACGCTGTTCTGAGCTGCACTTAAAATCAGAATGTCATGACTGTTGTGGGGACAGGAACTATATAGACTGTCAACTATTTAGGAAAGCCTCAGAATTAGGAAATTCTTTATCTTCAGTATTCAAAGTTTTCATTTTCTTAACTACTATCCTCCCTAAATATCATAGATGCAATAAGTTCTCTGTAGGGCTGGGAAATCTCAGCCAGGGAGCAAGATACTCCTGGAGCCAATAAATATCACTGTTACAGGATGCATGGTTGGTCTCAAAAAAGGGTGCAGTGCCAGGATTGCCAGAACACCATTAATCCAAACCCAACCCTAATTTGTATCCATTTATTTTTGTCCTAACCACTCATTCTGTAAATGCTAAGCTATATTTTGTTTAACCCATTTTACCCCATCAGCTTCTAACCAGCTGGGCTTCAGTTTACTAAGTGGAGGCTGATTATTGGCTCTCCTGACATCCCTTTTATTTTCCAACTTATTCTCTCCTCTGAGCAACTTAGAAAAATTCTCGATTTCCAGCTGTTTTCTGTGGTATTGACAGTGGTGAAAGGTCTGTTAATTCCCTTTCAGGCTTGGCTCTTGCTAACACGATTGATATAACAAATGCTTGTGCTTGCACTAATTGCATTTTATACAAATGGTCAGTTTTGGTGCTTTCTGTAATCAGTCATCAAGTCAGAGGTGCCAGGATGCTGGCAGATTTTTAAAAGTAGGGGTCGATTTGCTTGCCTTGTTACTGCTCAAGCTGAATGAGGCACATCATGACACTGTTTTCTGTGGTTCTAATGAATGACCCTTTTCAGCTTTAATATACTATTGAAATAATAAATTGAATTCTTATCTGCTTGGTGTTTGAGGTTAGAAGAAGCAAAAAGATAACATTATGGAAAGAGGGAAAGTTGAGTTGCCCATGATAGGGAATTAAAGAAAAGATAGTTATCCCAATGTCATGTAAGTAGCCTTAATCCTCAGTAAGAGATAATGTGCAATACAGCCAAGTGATTAGGGAAAGACTGACTCTACCTACCATTTAAAAATACTGCAAACTAGGATGGAAAAATACTGAGTGGTGTAAGAAAACTGGAAGAAGAAAAGCTTTGGTGGAGGTTTAGAAGAGGTTTTCTGACAACCTTACAGGCTGGATTGTAAAATAATATTCCTGGGGAAGAGGTTAAAGCCTGTCTTTGGAGACTTTTAAGACCAAGCTCAACAAAATCTCAAGAACATGCTGATTGAAGATGATATGAATGAATGAGCCTCTGCAACAATATAATAAAAAGCGACAGGATCCATATATAAACTGCATTTTAAACTTAGAAACGAGGCTTTTGGGTATATATATGTGCATGGTATATGCTTATTCTAATTGAATATTTTGGTTTTACTGGAGAAAGTGTATTATTTCCATCTTAGATACATGAAGATATACACCTGTATGCAGACCAGATTTTCTGTCCTGGTAAATGTTGATATATCCACAAATAGACAATGGGCAAGGGTGAATTCCCCTCCAAGTGAATTCTCTTGATGAAACAGTTATTAATTGAAAAATGCTTTAGTCTAAATTCCTGAGCTACTTCATTCTTCTTTCACATATTGTATTTAAGACAGTGTGTAAAAAGAATGCTTTAATTTTTAGTATCAGCAAAAATGATTGCCCCTCCAATTTTTGAAGTGTTTCTCTTTAAGGAAATGGAAGACAAGATGATGTAAGCAAGGAAAGGAGAAATATGTAGGAAATAAGTGAATTTAACTGTCAGTCTTACAGTTTTTTGTATGCAAAAGAGTTTACAATTAAAGTGAAATGGGCTGAAATGTTTTAGATTAAATACTAGCATATTGTCAACTTTTCCATTATCCTTTCAATAAAGCAAAGTAGAATACTGGAATGATAACAGATCCGAAATAAACTGCAGTTCTTTCAAACAACTCATAAAGTTATATTGTTGTATCTTTAGAGAGTTGTATTTTAGTTAAATATAACTCTTTATTCACAGTGGGAGATATTTTGTTTTTTGTTCAGGTCGAACTTACAATGATTTGAATCAGTACCCTGTCTTCCCTTGGGTTATTACCAACTATGAGTCAGAGGAGTTGGACCTTACACTTCCTAGCAACTTCAGGGATTTGTCAAAGGTATTTGTCATCAAATATACCTTTATATTTTTGTCATAGTAGTCTTACAAATTTTTTGTGCTGTGTTTAATACGTTAGTTGCAAGACCATTAACAGTGTTCCATTTCTTCATGTGTGTACTGATAATAGGGATCAGATTGTGTTAGAATGAATTATTAATGTGTTCTTATTGCTTCTGATTGTATCATCTTAATCACTGGAAGGAGCTCCTAGTTGTAATATAGACATTACATTTCATTTCAAATTTTAATGAAGTTAGAAATGCTGAGGCTGTTAAAGACTTTTCCTTTGCCTGTTTGTTTTTTTTTTTTTCTGATGAGAATTGTGGTTTTTTTAGTAGCAAACCCTGTGATACCATTGTATTTTAGGTACTTTTAAATCACTGCCTATATTCCAATGAGTAGAAACTGTATTTTTTCACTTCCTCCGTGTACCCCTTCAGGTACGCTGGGGTAATGCAGCTGTCCTTTGTCAGGCAGACATTGGCAGGTTTGAACAACTTTTCCAAACAATTCCTTTCTGGCAGAGTAGCCTTGTGGGTTTTTTCAGCACTCCCCCCCATTTGCAGATTCGATATAGAGCCTGTTTATATAATGTGATTATTCTCTTGCAATGCTTTCCCAGAAAGGACTATTTCATTTTACAAAGTAGAAGTAGCTCTTGTTTTCTCTGCTAAGACTAGGTGCACTGATCAGCAAGCAGGATCTTTTTCTAAAAGGTAGCTTTTATGGGAAATGGTTGGCACGTGGAACAATGTAGTTAATTAGTAGAAAAGGTAAGGAGAGTATTTTAATTATAGCTGCTTTTTTTTGTAAAGTCTCATATAAACTGGTAATCTGCTACTAGAAAAATCCCTGTGGAAAATGGCAGCTTTAAAAGTTTTTGCTTTCAGTTTGCAATTGATTAAACTAAACACAGGTCTGGGAAAAGGTTTTATTACTGATTTAGTATTCTAATCTTAAAAGAGGTACTGTACAGTCAGCAAATATATAGACAAATAAATACACACACACATATATATATGTATATTTGAATACGTGTATATATATCTATATTTGAAGACTGTGCCATGCCTTTTGAATGTGTATATGTACACATTTAAAGCCAAAGCAGAGATTCTGAGGTACTATTGTTGCAACTTTTCTGAATAGTGTTACTTAATGTGAAAAAGTCATTAACTCTAAGGTTTCTTAGAATGTCTGGCTGACACAGATCCACATTCATGGATAGACCTGCACATATTTTATGTTTTAACAAATCTTTAGAAGTTAAACATGCATTTATTTCAAAATATTTTTTTCTTTGTGGAATTCAGTAAATGCTATTTGATAATCCTCTGGCCAAGAAGTATCTGAAGGTAGTTTACAGACAAAAATATCTTTCACCAAGCTAGAGTACTCTTGTGAATTGCACATAAATCAACATTGAAAACTTAAAAGTAACATCAGCCCTGTGTAGCTTGAGTTAGTACATAAATTAAATGTACTAATCATTAATGAAATCCTTGTAGTGACATGATTTTTGCACCTCATTTTCCATTAACTTTTGTTACGTGGTGCTTCTGCATAGGTCATGTCATTGCTGAAATAACTGAAGACAAGGAAAAGGATTCTCCAGGTGCTGTACTTCTCAGGGGGTCTCCTTTTAATTGTATTTTCATTTGTAAAGAGTCAGTTCAATCAGCACTGTAGTCCTAGTCTTTCTTCCTGCCTGAAACAGAGCATTTTTTTCTCATTTTGAGTTAGGTACTGTACTTACCTCCATTTGAGAGATTGGATAACAAACCTGCTCTATTTGTATGAGGTTTTTTATTAACATTGACTGGTTATATGGGTTTTTGTGTTCAGGAAAGTAGTCTTTGAGGAGGATTGCTAAGTGTGCTTTCAGTTCTGAGGGAATTTTTCCATTGCTGGTGCTGAGGGAGGACACAGATTGCATTTCTATCTACAGTCAACCTTCTCAAGCATTTGTTGGAAAACTGGGATCTTTGAACAGCACATAATTATTGCACACACATATATATCTATATATATACACACAATGAGAGTCTATGCCATACCCGTTTCAAATAAAGCAGTTCAAGTTTTGGTTACTGTCTTGGCATTTCTAGCAGTACCAACTCCATGTAGCTTAAATGTTAAACTTTGTGTCAGATGATGAGTTTGTGACAAGTATCTGGAAAACCTTGCTAATGTTCTACTATGAAAATTTATGGATGTCATGTATATTGTGATATTTTCATTGCAGCACTGTTATCTTGGGGGTAATGCTTCCAAATATGTGCTAATTATGTATTGTAGCATGTCTATGCTTTTGCACTGCTAAAGTTTTTTAAAATATTTAGAGATATTTCACTAAAATGTCTACATGGTTTTAACAGTCATTATTTCCTTTCCTTATGCATGCCCAGAAACTCATCACATTTTAGTGCTCCCCCTGTGTAAAGAAAAGGAAAACTTTGATTTTGATCTGGCAGAAAAGAAGTCAGGTCAATGTTTTTACTTTTTTTGCTGCCTAAGACAATGAAGAATTTACGTTTTAAAAATTATTTAGAAATTGCAAGTGTCAAATCTAAGTGACAGGGTTTTTTTAATGTGTCAGCTAGGAGTCCACAGTTAGTACAGATTTAAAGAGCTGCAGAGTGTAGGTTAAACCAACACTTTATGTAAGCAGCTTCTTATGGCACTGTTTTGAACATCAGTCACACAATGATAAACCAAAGCAACTGAAATGGATTGTGGTTAATATTGCTGTCAGCCTCAGGAAGGCTCCTGACAAATGCCAGGAGTGCACTGCCAGTCTGTTACCCTGCTTTGACTCAAGTGTTTATTCCTTAAGAGGTGACTATGGTTTGGAATGAGTATTACATATTATATTTATGGCAGTATATATTTTTTTTATACAGCAGGAGCAGTTTCCCACCAGAACATGTGGCTTTTTCTGCATTACTTATGTTATTCATAAGCACATTCTTTTCCTTATTCAGTGGATGCAATAAATTGCATTGTATTTCTGAACTTGGATAAGGAAAGAAAACAGAAGTAAAAATACATGGCAAATACTGAGCTGTGGAAGCATGATTTTATACTCTCAAAAGTTTGTTACAAGGTCTTGCTGTGTGCAAGGAGCTATTGATAATTTTCCTTTCGTAAGGCACAACATTTGTATAGGGTCATAAACTGACACTACTGGAAGAAGAAATTTATGCTACTCTTAAATCTTCTTTTCTCTGCGCTATAGCTACATGTGTACATAATAATATTTTTATTCATATTTTTATCTATTCCATGCAATATTTGCTAAATCATAATCAATTTTATAGAGGCTGTTATGTATGTAATGGCTTCTTTTCCAGTCAAGTGTACAAAAGCAACAAATAATTCTCACCCTCAGTGAAGTGAGATGTTTAATTGGTATGTGGGAGCCACTAATATAAAATACACCTGACAGAAGAGAAGTAATAGATTTTTTTACTGTGAAAAATTAGAGTGGTTTTGTTTTTCTGATGTTAACGTCGCTGTTGGGTGTTCTTCAGCATGCCAGCCTGAATTCTGTTGCAGGGTGTCCATTTCAGGAGCACAAATGCTCTGCATATAAAACTTGTGCTTCATATTTTCCCTCGTGTGGAAGCAGGTTGGGATGGGCATGAAATTTGCTTATTTACATACCTCTTGGCAAAGAGATAGAAGCTAAAAAATAGTTTCATGTGAACTTATTAGAGTTTTGCAGATTTTTTTTTTTT
>VYXD01001702.1:1298093-1343519 GCA_013397195.1 Hylia prasina | reverse complement strand
TTTTTTTTTTTTGTCTAGAGAAGCATTAAAACTTGTACAGATGTTCTGTGAATCAAGTGCTTTCATGTAGGAAATGTAAATTACGTTTTATTCAGCTCATGCTGAATATACATGAAAGGAATGCAGTTAAAAACTGATGAACTCACCAGGACTCAGTGTTCTTCTAAGCATATAGTGTGTTCAAAAACTGGACATTAAAGGAGGATGAGAGGAACAGTGTGAGAAATAACGAGAGTGGGTGCAATGACAGTGACTTACTTTGATAATTACATCTGGAATTTAGGCACTAAAATGTTGAGGCTTGGCACTGCTGGGCTCAGCACCTGTCCTGGTTGCCTTGT
The DNA here is from genome assembly GCA_013397195.1 of Hylia prasina. NCBI lineage: Eukaryota > Metazoa > Chordata > Aves > Passeriformes > Sylviidae > Hylia > Hylia prasina. Next base: position 1,343,178 of record VYXD01001702.1, on the reverse strand, counting down.
CACTGGTATTGCAGGTAGGAAATTTGTCATCTGTATCTGTGACAAAAGAGACCACTTAGTTAAAAAGTATTCCAAAGTCAGACAGGATAACCTCGGAAGGGGCAAATATTTTTTCTCTCAAGGTGCTTCATGTGAATCCCCTCTTTAAACAGGATATTACAGGAAATAAAATATTTCAAAATTCATGGTGGGATCTGTGGTAGTTATGAGTAGGTCCATTAAATTTTCTAGAATTTTGGATATCTCAAGAAACAATGTTAGAGGTATTAAAGCCAGCCTGAATGATACCTGGGATATTAGTGATATCTGAAAAGGACACACATTTTTCTTTATTCCTTTTATATTGTTATGGATTCTGATATTTTTTAGTATAAAATATATTTATCAGATCCTCTCCATTTTCAGACAACAGGTTTTCATGCTTTTTTTATGAAACACAAGTTGCTTCTTGGAGGAGACGAGCACTTCATCCTCCCTAAAATTTAGGTTGACAGACATAAACATTTGACATAACCATGTTGGGACAAACTTTTAGGAGAAGGGAAGCATACGAACAGGAAATACCCTTGTATTGAAATACCTTTCTTGTATTGATTCCATTGATTCCATTTAGGAAACCATGAAAGAGCAAAATCTAGCTGAGATAATGAAGAATCTCTTTTCCTGATCTGGTTTCTTTGCATGCCCAGAGAGCTGAAAGGGAAGGTGGGAAGAGAATTGTAAAGAGAGTCTTTTCAGGAAGCTGTGCAAGATTATTAACTTCACATCCCCTGACAGTGCTAGAACTTTAGGACTATTATGGGCTTTCTTTGTTTAGATTGAATAATCTGTTTTGTAATTAGAAACAGTACAAACTAAAGTGTTGTGTAGTCTGTTACATTCCCTTGAAAGTTTTGACTTAATAACATCATTTTTTCCCAGTTCTAAATGGGGAAAAATGATTTTGTGACACTCTGGAATGCCAGCGATGCTCAGCTGTCATGGATGAGGATAAAACAGGGCGATTGTCCTTTCTGACAGCTGACCGATGTGTGGAATCATTTCTGCAAGCACACTTGCCAAAATTGGGAGACAAAGCTGCAAAGGGCCCCATGGCTCTGTGGCTGATGTGCCACAGCCCTCTGTGTCCCTCTGTGTCCCTGTCCCCAGCCCGTGTCTGCAGCACCACGGCCAGGGACCCTCCCAGAGCGAGCCTCGTCCCCGCCGGCCTCGGCGCCTGGGGTTCAGCACCACGGACAGGGACACCCCGAGACTGTCGGGGGGGAACGCAGGGACACGGCTGCGAGGAAGTCTGATTTGTGTAAATTAACTGGCTGCTGGGTTCTTAAAGCTGACTTGGACATGGTTCTTGGAGACACTCAGCTCTTTGGATTTTAGTGTCAATTTCTTGTTTTGCTTTAAGGACAGGATTGAGTTGATATGTTGATTTGAGCTTCATGCAGCGTCTATATTAGGACCTTTTTTTGTAATAAACATGTGATTTCTGTGTATTTTCTAACAAACATGTGATTTCCATAGTGGTCTGTTTCTCCTGTGGAGACCTGCTGAGGAGGGAACTTCACCCAAATGTATCTCTGAGATGATTTATCAAAACATATTTTCTGAAATCCTACTCCTAGTGCAGATAGATTTTTTAAAAAATATTCTGGTAATTTATGTTGCTCTATGAGAGTATCATAACCATCCTTTTATAGCATCATCTTTGGGTTTTTTTCTTGTCTTTAGTTGGTTATTCTCTGTGTCATACCACCTTCTCCAAAGAGTATTACAAGTGGATGATAGAATGCATTTCATTGCCATTCTTACTTTCTCTTCCATGTTCTCTTCCCACCAAAGATTTATTTTCTGAAGTCACAGGAAGTATACTATTGGTACTTCAGATGCATATACGAGTTTCTAGGATCACAAGCAATTTTTTTTTTTTTTTAAGATTTTATTTAGGTATTAGGGCAAAAGCCAAATGTACAGGATCAAAAATAATAATTTTGGTAATAAGCCTAATAATCTTAACCTTGCTTTGCTTCAAGGAGGAATATTGTTTGGAATGTAGAAATTCCCAAAGATACTGTAGCTCAAAATTAACCATAGATGTTCTGAATTATATTCTAACTTTGTGTCTGCTGTTATTGTTGCTCTTTGTTTCAGTTTTGGGTGCCCTGGATACGTGTCATCTTCCAATTGGAAATGAACTGAGGGAGGTTCATGACCTTTTATATCACAAGAAACCATGGGGCACATGTCTGGTCATAGAGTCTCCTAGCAATCAAAATAAAGCAATTTCACACACGTCTTGGGCCACAGACATTCTAAATGTGTGTTTTCTGTCTTCCTAATGTAAAGTGAAAGTTATTCTCCTGATAAAGTCTCTCTTCCTTTTTATATTCATACATTTGAACTCAGCAGATTATGGATGCTACAGCACACATCTGTGTAACCCAGATTTCTGAACAAGCACGATGGTGGCCAAGTTAAAAATTGCACTCATATGGGAAATGAATATGGGGTTTTTCTCATCTAACTGGAGCTGTCTAAAACTGAGTTGGTCAAATTCCTAGGAGCAGGAGGCCTCTTGGGGTCAAACAATAATCCAGGTTTAAAAATAGTGGTCAGAAAATGAGATCATGGTAAAATAATGATAATCTTTGTATAAGGAGGAGTTTAAGGTAGTTCTCAGGCGATGGACTTTGATACACACATCAGCTGATCTTTCTAAAACTCAAACATCAACAGATAAAAAAGTAGATCAAATGGGGGAAATTAATACAAAAATTTACTAAGAAAAGATGGGATGATCCTAAAGGCTTGAGGTGAGTAGTTTAATGAGATTAATTAAAATAATTTAGAAATCATATCCAGCCAGTCACTTGAATCTACCTCAGAATCAGAAACTCGAGGCTCATTTCCAAAGTGGGGTGGTCACTGACATTCCAAAAATTTGTTTGGTACTTTATACTGTTCAGCATAGAGGCTGATCTGAAAAAGAGTGTGAAAAGGGAGCTAGCTGATAAAACTCTCTGACTGTGCTCATCTGTGGATGGCATTGAAGGTGATGGCTGACTAATCAGGAGATCTTGTGAAACAGGGTATAAGATGATGGATGAATTCACCTTAGGAGCAAAGCAATGCATGTGTGAAACAAGATACATTGATGGGCTCTTAGCTGACTATTTGTATTCAGGATTGATATAATCTGATTGGAATAGTTTTATGAAACAGTACAGATTACAGTAAAAAGCTCCTCACACATTCCCAAGTACCCCTTTCTAGCCTTCTGCTGCTCCTTTTCTTAGTGCTTACATATGGTACAGACTAATATATAGTTTGTGTACCCTGACAGAAATCTGAAAAAAATGCAAGTTTATATCAGCTTTTGGCTTGAGGTCCTGTGCTCTTAGTACAAACAAAAATAATTATGTTTTTAGTTCTAATTGTCTTAAGTGGATCTGGTGTTAGGTACAATGGCAGCTGTTTTCTGTGGCTTGTATGGTATGTTGGCAGAGGACCAGAATCTGTGAAAGGAAGGCAAACAAAGAATGTTTTCATCTCCTGCTATGACTCAAGTGTGTGTGGTTTCTCACTTAATCCTGTTTCTCAAAATCCATAAAAGAATTGTTTGTTTGTTTGTTAAGCAAGTGAATAATGGAGCAGGCTTTTCTTTCACTTGACAGGTTAGTTCGTGGAGCTTGCATGCAAATGTTTGCTTTTGGCTGGCAGGGTTATTTCCTAAGTAAGTCCATACCCTCCTTATTGCCTGCAAGCAGCTGGATTTCCCTCATGAGTCCCAGGGACACCCAGCTTCCTTTCTCTCTGACCTCATGGAAATGTACAACACATAAAAACTGTCTTCAGTCTGGCCTCCCAGAAGCATTAGGGTGTAGTAATACCTCAGGTACACAGTGTGTGACACATTCAGTTGTGCTGAACAATTTATTAAACCGTACTGTGCTTCATTAGTGGGTGCTTAATTAGTTTGCAGTTCAGCAGTGCATTGTTTTGCAATCTGCTACAGGTGGTCTAATAGCATTTGATACTATTGTTGGTACTGTGAAGGCATGGAGATTTTTCTTCTAAATTCAAATTCCTCCAAGATTTTAGGTGACCTGAGGCATATCCTGTCACTGACATATTGCTAAAACATCACTAATATTGCATAATAAGGTTTTTTCTTTTTCATTTTTATGCTTAACATTAGTTTATGACCCATATTTTTTAACTGTGAACTTTAGGAATCTTCTGTCTTTTGCACCATTAAGTATTATTTATATTGACATATTCAGACATTCTAGTTATTATTCCATCTTTAGATCAGTTTTTCCTGAATGTTCCTGCTGTCTCAAAGGAACATGCGTGCTCTTAAAAACATCTGAAATATAAACCATATGTACAAATACTTTTAATTTACATGCACATGACCTTTTTTTGCTTTTTTGCTCCAGCCCTTCATTGAATTCTCAGTTTCATGAGAACAGAAATTGGAGTATTTAAAAGTTTTTAAAGCAGAATGTGATGTGTTTATATCAAAATAGATGGAGTACACTCACTAATATTCATAATTATTGGGGTTTCAACATTGTGTATGCAAAAAGTGTTCAACTAGGGAATTCCTTATTTCACTAAGAAAGCACATGAAATTCAAGTAGCTGCTTGCGTTCTTAAGTGACTAAAATATGATTCACAATTAATAATAAAAAATAGCATATCATTTCAGAATTACTGTGTATCACTGAAATGCTTACTGGGGAAGAATAAAAAGGTTCTGCAAGTTCTATCTCTTCGTCTTCAGATAAATTTTGATTTATACAAATTCATATATCCCCCTCCTAGCCTGGTCTTTGATGCAGGTTTTGGGGGGCATCTGCTGTGAGACCAGTGCTTTTTTGGTGAATGAATTGATAAACACTGTTTTTCTCCTTGATAAATTATTTCCATTTTTAAAATCTTGCAGCTCAAGGACACTTTGGTTGATCAATGAGTGGAGCTCAAACAGTTCAGCCAATAATTGTGTTGTTTTCTTTGGCATATGGTTCTTTAATGAATTTGAGTTAGATATGCATTAAAGGTAAGATGCCCTCTAGAGAAGATGGGATCTACTTTTTAAGGAAACCATAGCCAGTTGTCTGAGAGGAAGAATGGTGAGGCCTAGCAGTGAGTGAGAATAGGTTGAGAGGGGGGAATAGTATTTTTTGGCTGTTCTCAAACCCAAAAATGACAGATGAGAGAATAATGATCTGCACTATATGAATCCATTCCCAGATATTTCCCGGCTGACCTAAGTGAATAAAATTTGGGTTTAGTTAAACCCTTGCATCTCTGGAAACAAAGGAGTTTTACTCAGTGATCAGGATGTCCCACTGACAATAATATGAGTACTGGCTAGTTCTAAGTGAGGTTTGACTGCAGCAGTTTCCAGCAGTTGGCATGTTCATGGGAAAAAACAACACTGAAACACTGAACACATTTCAGTTTCCTGAATGTTAAAGTACATTGATAAGTGGGCAAGCAGATAAATCTTAAGCGTGGAAGAAATGCCTTAAAATGGAAGACCTGAAGAGCTCCACTTGCTAAGTTTATTAAAAAACCTAATTATAGTCTGTAAGTATCTTTAAATTCAGAATATACTGGGTGAGTAGAGACTCCGTGATATATCAGAGAGAAGCTTAGTAAGATCTCTTTGATAACACACCAGTAAATTCATAACTAAACTGAAAAACATATATTTTTTTAGAATGAGGGTAAGAACTATGAGTAGAAAAAGCTTCCAAGGAATGTAGCAGATTGTCCACGTACTCAGGAGTCAGATGCCTTTCTGGAAAGCATCTTGGCCAAATACAGCTCATGCTGTAATCAAGTGTAAATAGTTGGGCTCCAAATCATGTGATGCAAAGGCATTTAACCTCTTGTCACACAAGCTCAAGGCTAGATGAGATGACCTAAGGGTCCCCCTGGTCCTGTAGGCCCAACATGAAAAATTATCAGTAATTATCAGTAATGAAAACCAGATAGTCATCTTGAAAATAAGATGTATGGGAAACAAGCATCATACTTGGCAAGGATGCTACCAAACATGATTCAGTAATACAGAAAATTGTATTCACAGAAATACAAATACCTGGTTGTATGCGGGTAAGGAAGCAGTGTAAGAAATCACAAGGAAAAGCACTTTGTCTTTTTACCCACTCTTTTTTTTTTCCTTTTATTTTTAATTTTCTTTCTTTTTACAGTGAAGTTGTGAAATATTTAGAGCAACACTATTGAAAATATGAAAGCACATTAGATAAGAATAAAAAGCACCTCTTTTCTTAAATGTAGGACTATAAATAGTCATATTGGAATTCTTTCTCTGTAAGGCTTCAATCTGTTTATTTAAAATCATTAGCAATTTTCCAAAATTTATGTATTCTTTAACATGGGTGGCAGAGTCCATGAGAAATTCTACCCTCTGTAGAGGAGCAGTGAACATTGTTATGTTGAGAACATTCTTATGTGTTCATAGAACTTTCTTCTATTGGGTGCAACAGGGCCCCTTCTGGAAGCAGAGGCAAGATGGGTCAGTGTTCCAATGTCTGGCACAGAGCAAGAGGAAGAACTAACAAATAAAACTGTACACCACAGTGTCTGGACATATTTGACAGCAGTAGATGATAAGAGTCAGTGTGTTTTCTCAGTTATTTTTCAGCAAGCCATTTTTCTTTGTTATGTTTCAAAGGAAGCAAGCAAGCTTGGTCCAGAGGTGGAGATTTACTGTATGCAGTTCTTGGTAAAAATGTGGAATTATTTATTTTGAGATATTCCTTTATTTGACAGTACTTGAAAAAATAGTATCAAATGAGTTGCTTTGGGTTTTTTTAAGAATGGCTTTAAACTTTTATAATTGTAGCGCGTGTTGTTACAACAACCACTTTGGGCCAAACACAGGTGATCATGCCTTGGATAAAGTGAAAAAAGCCCCTACCTTACCCCAATTCTTGCCCCAGTTTGGATCCTCTTTTTGAATGAACACTGACTTGAAAACCATACACATCATTCATTTTTCAATATGATTTGAAAACTTTGCAGCCATACGTGATTTTTTCCTTCATTTTTACTCTGATATCATCCATTGTTTTTGCTCATTGGAGTTTTTCTCTCTCTGCTTTTCATTTTTCCCTCTCCATCTAAATGAACATTTTTTATTGGTGAACTAATATCTGATTTTCCTCTGGGAAAAGAGGTGCTGCAAATAAAATGTGTTCTGGAATTTCTGGTTATGAAGGCTTTTCAGCTCATTCTTCCTTAGACGTCTGTAGCTATAGGGAAACCATGTTGAGCAGTGTAAATTTGTGGTCTCACAACTACATCTAGCATGGCTTAGTTTAGAGTTCCTCTTTTTCCCTTGGCATTTACCCACAGAGGAGGGAATACAGTTTGTAATCTTGATTCCCTGTTAATTTTGCAATATGAAATAACTGAGAAATTTCAAATAAATTCTTTTTTTTTCCTTTATTCTGTAGTTAACTGTGCCCAGTGCAGTGTAACACGGTAGAATCACCTCACCCTTAGAAGCAGTTGTCAGAAAAATATGGGCCTGCCTGGTAGAATGTATTAGCCCAATACATTGTCTCCATTTTATTATGAAGCTGCTGGGGAAGCTGTGATATACAGCACTGTCATTACAGATCTATTGTTAGAAGGGCTCTACAGTCTTCTGTGCACTGCCATTAATTTATAGCAGTAAACAATATGTAGCCCTCCAACTGCTGCAAAGCAGAATCTTTTAATGAGGTGGATGTTATTACCACAATAAATCAGTGCATTCGTGTAATGTATAATTCAATGTGTGTATTCCCACTGTAACTTCTCTGAGTAAGCTGATAGTGTATCATTGTCAGTGCACAGCTCCACAGTTCTTTCTTTTTTTTTTTTTTTTTTTTTTTCCCCTAAGCTTTTTTCATTTGGGGACTTTTTTTTTTTATTTGCTTGCAAATAAATGTGACATGTCTTGATAGTTGTCCTGTTGCAGGCTTCAGAAACCAACTGTAACAATAACAGCTAAAATCAATACTGTGGATTCTGGCTATATAGATCTCTGCATGATACCTTTTTTTTATTTTTTTGAAAAGAGAATCAAATCAATTCTAATTGGGTTTAGCTTTATATTCAAGGAATGTAATTCTATAACTATTGATTTGGGCTATACTCATTTGGAGAGTAATAATAGAGGCAGATAAAGAGAATACATAAAATGTTACAGAACCATACAGCACAACACTGTTCCTATTTTTAATTTGTATAATTTGTCTACCAATGACCTTCTTTCTTCTTTTTCTCCCTCAAGCATAGCTGAGCCTTTGGGGAAAATCAGTACAGATGGAGATTCCAAAATGGTTCTTGTAACAAAGAGACTTCTTGGAGTCAGTTTCATACTTCCCTGGAATAAATTTGCTAAATCAGATAAAAATCCTTTTATACAGGAGCAACTTCTTTTAAAGGGTTATATTTCAAATTAGTGAACTGCAAAAATAGTAATTAACCTAAGATGTTTTTCTTTATCCTACTGCAATGTGAAAGCTGCTCTAAGTAAAAGATGTAAGATTAGGTCATTCAAAGATCTAATCTGTCCTAGAAGAGAAAATACTTTGAAGCTTGTATGCTAAATTTCATGTGAGCTGCAAAGAAGCAGTTATTTGAATAATCATAATCTCAATAGCAGGCAAGAGTTTTTCACTTGAACTGGAATTAAAGACTAGGTTACTGATACTTTTGTTCACGGACTTTCAGTTTTTCCTGACCTTGCAGTGTATTCTTAAGCATATTTATTCTTGAGGAAGAGAGAGAAGGAAACATTGTTTCATGTTTAATCTTATATTTGAATGCACCCATTGTCTGTACAGATGAACATACATTAATAACGTACAAAGTGTGCTCAATCTGTATACAAAATTGCATTGCATACATATTTTGCATATATGTCCAAAGATATTTTGGAACTCCTACAGCATTTTACATGTGGAATTGCTAAAGTCACTTTTGGGGTTCCCAGTGATTTGTGTGATCTATGCTCATGTTTTTTCAAATCATTTGTACAAAAGTCTGCTGAGGAAATACACAGCTATAGATAGCAAAATATTATGTTTCCTACTTTTAAATAAATCCCTGGGTGTTTATATTCTAGGTAAGCACTGAACCAAGAATAATAGTATTGGTTAAAGCGTGATAGACATTTTTAGTCATACATATATTGTTTCTTTTATATCCATGTTTTATATAGAAATTCTGGTCTTTCATTTGTCTATTTCAAAGGTTAAGATTCTATGAATTAAGTAAAACTTGGCTTGAGGTGGTAAATAGAAAGCATAGAAACAAGAATAGTAATATCAAAATTCCAAGTCCACTGTTAATGTTCTGCCACCCTATCAATCACTACATTTTTCTCCAAAAAAAATTTTAAAAAAATGTTTCTCAATGTTGCTTACTATTTGCTTAATAGTGTATCCAACGTGCACACATATCCACAGGCACCCAAGTTAAACAACACTTTGTCCCAGACATTCCACTGTGAATTGGATGGAGTCAGTTACTTGAATCAGCAGCAAATGGAGCCTGTATTAATGCAGAGGAGATTTTTCCAACCAGCCATGTGTGTGTGCATGGAATCCTGGTTCCAAGTACACAGATCTCCTCAGGTGCTTACAGGAACCAACATCTGCTTTTGCAAAGCACCAAACCCAGTCTTCTTTGTGCATGCCAATAGTTCTGGTTACCAAAAAGAGCAAGGGGGGTATTCTGTGATAGTATTCACATTAATCTTTGTTGCTTAATGAGTTCATTTTTGCCACCCTTGCAGCCTATTGGAGCTTTGAACCCAAAGAGAGCAGCGTTCTTTGCTGAGAGATACGAATCGTGGGAAGACGATCAGGTCCCAAAATTCCACTACGGCACTCATTATTCAACAGCAAGTTTTGCACTCACGTGGTTGCTAAGGATTGTAAGTATATCTCTTAAAAATGCTTTCCTTTAAATGATAATGAAAGCAACAAATATCTAAACTAAAACTGAATGGTATATGAGAGTACTGAAATTTTCTAGTGATTGCAGTCAGTGGCATAGGAGAAATGTGCTCCAAAGTTCAAACAGAGTGTTTCAGTTTTTTCTGGTACAGCCTTTCCAAACCAGTAAAGCTTTTTCTCCTTAAAAATTGCTTTTTAGTGTACATACTTCTTTAAACATAGTTAACTTCGCTTCCTTGCATATTTTCTGACTGGACCAAGTACCAAGCATTTGTGGTTCTTAATTAATGTATTTAATTTTCCCCTCCTAATGAGTGTAGTTTCTGATGATCATGAAGTTCTGTGATGTAAGTAATTAATTTTTAAAAATCTGCTACAGTTTTATATGGAAGTAACTTCGAGCTGCTACATATTGATAATGTATTGGTTAAACAATGCATTTTTCAATAAAATTGAAAGGCGATTTGTCTCCTAGGAAGTAATTTCTTTGGGAAAGCATTAGCAGCACATCATTAATTAAAGCTTGTTAGAATGTACAAGCATACATAAATCCTTGAAGTAATTTATAGTGCTTAGCTAATTTCAAGCAATTATCCTCTAATATGTGCTTAAGTGTTCTTTAACTAAGAGGAGGCTTTTAAATCTTCCAAATATTTTTCTAAATCATAAATTATATATGAAACAATAACAGCCCTAAAGCTCTCAGTATTGAATGCTACCTTTTAGATTAACAGATCACCTTGAACAAAGTAAAACACATTGTTTTTGTTACGTGCTAGTTTAATAAATATCTAAGGCACCTGAGCTTTTTCATATTGTTGAGAGCAATTTGTGTCACAACTGACGCAAACTGTAGTTTCTACTTCAGCCTTTGAGTATTTTTCTTTAGGTTTTATTTGCTTTTCTTTATCTGAGTATGTATGCGTGGAGTAAGATTAAAAATCATTTTATTGAACAAACAAGCATCAACTTGTATTTCTCATTCTTAAATAATAGAATTAACCCTTCGCTATTAATCATGTGTTTGCCAGAAAAGTAGCATCATTCACAACCAGACCCAAAAAGAATGATAAATTCCTTGTTTTACCCTGAAATTTCTGAAGAGATGCATTGTTTTTTTTTTAATTAATCTTTTTATATCTACTTAGGAGCCCTTCACAACACTTTTCCTAAATCTACAAGGTGGGAAGTTTGATCATGCAGATAGGACTTTTTCATCTATTTCAAGAGCGTGGCGCAACAGTCAGCGTGACACTTCTGACATCAAGGTAAAAACATTTCCTGGAAGGTGTTAACATATTTTATACTGCATGTGCCTTTATTGCAGCTGGGAGTGTAGGATGGAAGGAAGAAGACTGGGAGCTATCCCATCAATTGGGAAAAGATGCAAAGGAGATGTCATGTGGTTTTACTTTTGGCAGCGAATATTTCATTGAATTCTTTTGTAAAAGCAGAGCAAACATTTTTAGCCCTGATTTTGAACTGGGGAGGAAAACAAAGGAGACAAGGATGCTGACAGTGGTGGGAAAGGTCAAATCCAAGCACGTAGAGTTGGGTTTTTTAATGGAAGGAAGGATGGAAAAGTGTAATGTGGAGAAAATCAGGGTCTAGCTCAAGGATGTCGTGCAACCAGCAAGAGACCTAAGTGACACAAAATCATTCACTCATATTTATGGTGAGCAGACCATTTAGGAAAGGGTTGATTTGCAAATTAATGGAATGCAAAAATGATCAACTGCCAGTGTTGAAAAAGGGATGTCTTTCTTGCATCTGTGAGTCCCCACCAATAGAATCAAAGGCAATCAGTGACAAGTGGAATTAATACCACTGAGGAAAAGATATAATGTCTGTATGAAATTGAGAAATAAGAGAGAAGATGGGACCTACTTTTTAAGGAAACCATAGCCAGTTGAAATTACAAACACACTAGTTTTTTTCCCAAATGAATTAATTGGTCATTATGGGCTTAATTTCCTTGTAACCCACGAGATTGGCAGATGGAATTTCCAAGTGCATTTTGAGGGCTTTTTTGAGGAATGGAGAAGGAGAAAGATATCAGTACTGGACAAATAATGTGTTTAATATGGAAAAAAAATGGAGCCAAGAAATTATGAGGTGAGTTTAACTACAATTCACAGAAAAATACTTAGGCAAATAATCAGACTGTGTTTAAGTTCCAGGAAGATAGCTTGGAGACAAGCAAATGAAACACATGTTTATCAAGAAGAGATTATGTCAAAGCAATCACAGTTTCTAATGAGAAAAGGTAACAGACCTTCTGAGCAGAGAAGAAGCAGATGATGATCTTATTTTTTACATTGTCTTATGAGTGAGCTGGGATTACTCTGTCTAAAAGAATCCACTGTATTTGGAGAATAGCTACCAGCAGTTCATTATTAAAATTGAAAGATGTACTGAGCAGGATTCTTCTTGATAATAACAGGTTAGGCCTCAGTTTCCATTGATATTAGATCAGGAGGTACTGGAAGTGAAATGGGTAGTGCTTCTTGCAGAAAAATTATTAGAAAAGTGTTAGGTGAAGTTTATTAGGGAAAAGTAATAATTGTAATTTTCATGTAGGTTCTCATACAGTTATAGCACAAGGTTTTTTTTAGTGTGGAAAAAAAGAAAAAAAAGATTTAGGGTTCTAATTCATCACCAGTGCATGTGAATAAACAGTATTATGGTATAACAAAAAAAAGTAACATTTAATGGAAGATACATCAACAGGAAATAATGGAGCTTTCAAAATATATGACAAAAATCTTCACTTTTGCCCACCTTTGATTTGGTCTGAGCTGGAATATTACACCCATATTTGTAGGCTAGCTGGAGAGAATCCACTCGGGAACAATGATAACAATGCTAGGTCCTGAAAATAAAAAGCAGGGAAAGACTGAGTAGGTGTGCTTATTTTTCTTCTAAAGCACAGCAGATTGAGGAGGAACTTGTGTCCTTCTATTACATGGAGACTGCTGTAAGAAAAGAAGGAAAAAAATCTCTGCTGCTCATGGATAGGATAGGAATTAATGGTCTTAAATATCAGGGAGACTTTGGTTAGAATCAAAGTGACCATCCTAACAGAAAAATAAAAGCAATGAATGTTTCCCTGGCAACCAGTGTAGGGAAGGGTTTTCAGAAATGCTTAGGTAACTTTTGGAGCTGATATATGTGCAGGCTGGTGCTGCCTTTAGAGGCATCCCTGCTGTAAAAATGATGAGCTCTTGGAGTTGCTTACAGCTTCCTGAGACTGTGAATTGCTGTGAATTATATGCAATTGCAGCATTTTAGTGAGTATTGATTGACTACAGGAGTCTATTGGTGAGATTGGATGAGCAACCAGGAAAGGGGATGAGATTGAGATTTCCACAGGACATGTTTAAAGAATTAGAAAGGAAAATGTTTGGATGTTTCCATCTTCACTGCAAATACGTGTGTTCCCCATATTTCAGTACGGCTGTGAAAAACAGGTTTCCTGATACTTGGTGCTCTACCTTGCAAGTGTTTATGAAATACAAGGCTAAATGCAGAGTATGTATTCTGCATGCAGAATTGCAACGTTTTAGCCTCCTGTTGCTTGAATGTGTCTAGTTGACTCATGCATGGAAGAGCCTGAACAAAGTGGAACACATAATTGTGCTCCTTTAGTTATTAGCAAGTAGGGGGCACAAAGACAATAGAAGGGTTTCTTCCTCTTCCAGCTGAAAAAATTGTGACCCTTAGAACCATTGAGCTGATTACAAGAAATGACTTCTCCTTGCTTCTCACGTGGAAAGAATGAATGCAGTTACTGATGCCGCTGTCCTAAGATTATTGTTAATCTTAGCTGGAAGCACTGTATGTTACAGGGAGGACTAACAGGAGATGGTTTTGGAAAGAACTCTTGCTGGCTGGTATCACTTCAGCAGAGAAAGCTGAAGCATATGTGTGGTCACAACCAATCTGTGTCAATATCCTGAGAAAGCCTCGGATTGATGATCAAAGCACAAAACCAGTGCTCCTCTGTAGAATAACCTTTGCTTGAACCTCACAAATTTTGATTTCAAGAGGTGATATGTTGCATAAAATTCAATTTCCTAGTTCTCCCTATCCATTTATTTGAGCAATGCATATTAAAAATCCTTTGGAAGTTTGCTAATGTCTCACTACCACTCTGGCATTATTTACTAATTAGCTCAGGATTGGTGCCTTTAAATGATTAACCATGTGTTTTTAAGTTAAATATTCTGTGCTAAAGAATACTGAATGTATTTCAATCAGGTGAGAATACTGCTTGGTACTTTTTAAGTATTATATGGGCATGACCGTTAACTCAATTGCTTCTTAATTTACATTATTGGTGCAAACAATCCTGGTTAGTTTTGTTAATACTACAGAAAAAGCAAACCTGGATAGCCTGGCAATATTTGCCTACACTTGTTCAGCAGCACTTTTTCCTTCTGGTTTGCAATATTTGCAATTTCCTTCTGTTGCAATAAATTTATTTCTCGTTATGCTTTCAACAGCATAATTGTAACCCATGTTGCATTTTGCATGTATTTTCCCTTTTTCCCCTGTACTTTGCTGATTGTTTTCAGGGGTTTTTGTTTGGATTTTTTGTTTGGGTTTTTTGTTCTTTTGTTAATACCATATATACAGATTTCATGATCATCTGAAATTCTCATGCTGTCCTCCAAACAGCTGTGTAGCCTTCTCATTGTCATCTGGAATTTTACTTCTGCACCTTCTATACCAGGCCATTAATGAGATTATTGACTGGTATTAAGAGCAGGGCAAACTCCATTACCATGTCCTCCCAGGTTGACAGTGAACTATTGATAACTGCTCTTGGAATATGGATTTCCAGCTTGGCTACTCCCACATTGTTGTAACCCAATCTCATCTCCATTCTCTAGTTTGCTTGTAGGAATGTCATGGGAGACTGGGGCAGTCTCAGGGGTCTTTCTCAAAAGTAAAGCAACACCTTGCCACTTTTTCTTTTACCATCCTCTACTGCAGCTTCCTTTTGAAAGGAAAATTAGATTGGTTTAATGTAATTGATTTTTTTCAAAATGTTTAACCAAGCTGCAGTCACTAGTATAGAGCTATATAGTGTTCTTCATGCCTTTTCCTCTGCTGCTTTGTGTTTGGGTTTTTTTTCATGTGCTTTGGGCTGCTTTTGGTGAATTTGATTAGTTTTTGTTGAAAAAGAGATGCTAGGAGATCATAATATTAAAGAAAACATTAGTAAACTCCAATTACGCTGTTCTAGATTGTTCCACCATAAAATGGACACTAGTTTGTGAAATCCTGTGATATGACACACAGCTGTGGCAGCTACTGTAAGGCTGGGGAAATAGTACAGAATGTCTGAATTTGTATCTCATACTGGTGTGTTTGGCAAATCATGATCCTCACAGTGTAAAACAACTGAATTTTAGGTACAGAACTACTGTTCCAGCGAGTTAACTTTATTGTTAAACTCATTAGGAGCACATAATTTTAGACATCTTTTCTTTAAATCAAGCTTCATGTTGAAAGTCTCAAAAGTTGTTGGAATAAAGTTGCTGTCAAACTGGCAACATGAACTTTGTCTGGGAGAAATTTCATGTCATAGTAGTCACAAAAAGAGCAATGACCAGCAAAATTCAGAAGCAAATACCTAGAAAATCAGTTTTTTAATCATAAACTCCATGTCTGGCATAGTAAAATGTTTAACATATTTAGGATGCAGATATTTTGTTTTCATAAAAGATTTTTTTTGTGTAAAATTTTGCTAAGATCCATATCAGGAAAATACTTCCCTGTGTTTTAAAAAAAGAAAATGTATTCTAAATTCAGTCAGATCTGTGCAGGATAATCTGTGGGATTTGCAGTAGTTAAAAATACAGACATCTGGATGTGTGGATCAGACAGTTCCATCTTATATCTGTGATCTTCTTCTTTTGTAACCAGCCATGTTTGTAATGAAAATGAAGAAAATAGTTTCAATATCTGCTCCAAAGTCCTTGTGTAGGTGTTCAAATAACAAATTTAGAGTAAGTTATGGACAAGTCTTCTGAAGTCCAAAGGTGAAGGAATTTTTTCCTTTTTCTCTGTTAAATTAACCTGAATTACCTAGTATATAAATATGGTAGATACGTACCATTTAACTTAGACTAAGTAAAAAGTAAAATAATTTTTATATGGACATACATATTCCCAACAGTCTTGAAAATTATTTCATTGAAGTGTGATGAAAAAATGAAATTTGAATTAATTTAATACATTAGTATATATTTCTTGAATGCCATTTAAGTCCCTAACAGAAGAAATAAAGTATGGCAATATGAATAAAAGTCTAGACTTCTAATATGCATTTTTATTATTCTGCTTGACAGGTTATATATAGGCTTAATATTGCTAACATGATTGTGAAATAATTTAGTTTGAAAATTTGGTATCTTATAGATGGTTTAATAGGATTAGGGATCTGTCATTGTTTCTAGACACCTTTGGAGATCATATAACTCTGCTTCAAAATGCATCAGTTATTTTCTAAACAAAAGGAAAAATAACATCTAATTGCATTATTGAAACAAATTATCTGGTATTAATTTTTTTGTGCATGGTGGGCTCTATGAAAATAAATTACCACCGTTAAACTGACATCCTGTTGATACTGCATTTTTGTAAAAAAATATATTTAGTGAATTTTCCTTAGGAATTGTTGTTTTCATGTGCTATAGGGCAATTTCTGTTAGAGAAAAATTGTACTTTAGTTATATGCAGAATTTAATAAATATTTTAATAAGAATCCTCATATGGCAGGTTTGGTTTTTTCAAAGTAAATACTGTGTGTTGGATTTATGTTGATGTTCTCTGTGAGCTCCTTCAGTTGTAGTTAAAAGCATGGCAGAACGACTGAAGTATTGCTTACCATAAGGATGTTTTGAATCTACCTTGTAGAAATGGTGAATTCCAACAGGGAAATTTCAGAAAATCATTTCCAAACCCAAGTCCTAAAACAAGAGCTTCAACAAATCATGGAGCGGTGTAGGCTTTTTCTGTGAAATTTAAACAAAAGAAATGTGGGGCAGTTTTACTATTTCTGTACATGTGCTGAGCATGGAAAATTTCAGAAGGAACTCCCTCAGCAGAGTTAGAAAAAGTACGGAGGCAACCAAAATTTTGAGTGGGAAGGGAAGACCTCCAGATGGAACAAATCTAAATTGGCTAGAATCCTTTAGTTTGCAAAAAGAGACCCCAAGGAAGACTGTGATGATCATATGGAGTCTATAGTTCCTCAAAGGGTGCAAATAAGGAACTCACATTTACTGGGTTTCACAAAATGGGCATTAGGACCATCCACTGGAACTGTCAGGAAGCAGTTTTAGAACAGCCAAAGGAAAACCTGTGTAGACAAAAGTACAGTGTGGGTGGAACCCATGCTTAATGATTTTACAAATCACAAGGATGGATTAGTTCTAAACCATTTAGCTGTAAGAAGCTGAGAGAATATTCATGCAAAGGCTGTATTTGCCAGTTCTTGTCACTGTTCCTCATGTGATATTAAAGGATTCTTCATTCTGGCCTCTCATGTCTGGTCCTGCATCTTCATCTGAGGTTTGTGTGGAAACATTTAGTGACTCCTTCCTCCTGCCATTCAAAACAAGCAAAAAGCACGTTCATTGCTTTTTAAACACTCTTGTGTGTCCAGGAAGTTCTGTCATTTTTGGAGTTGCACACATGGGTCTGTGTCTGCTGTCTTGGTGTCAATCTGTGCATGTCAAGTGAAGATGTTAAGAAAAAAGAAGACCACAGAAACAGAGTTGAGAAGGCCTGTTAAGGACTGCACTTATCAAATTAATGAAGAATATTGGTTAACTTGATAAAAACTAATGCTTTGTGATTGGGTTATTTTGCTAGTTTTAGGACAAACTCTTTTCCTTTAACTAATGTTGTCATTTTCACCTGTATAAAGCCATTGAAAATGGACTCTAAATACAACTCATTTCCAATGGCCACATGCATCTGTTTGCACTCCCCTTTTCCATGGGTAAATGCTAGCACATGGCCAAGAGAAAGAAATCACATAACAAAGAAGCTCCTTTTGTAGAACTGTATCACAATGGTGACAGTGAAAAACTTTCTGAAAACCCATTTTTGGAGTAATGAAAAGCTTTATGAGAAGTTTCTAATAGTCGAGCTAGTAGAAATTGCTGATAATTTTGAAGTTTCCAGCATATTGTTTCTGTGTAACCTAATGGAAACAATGTGTTCTAGAAAGCCAAATGCTTTCTGATCTTGAAAGAAACTAATGAATAGCTGTACAGATACATATTTAAAGAAGAAATAAAAGCATTGGTAACATATGTAATGAGCTTGTATTTTAAGTGTTCAGAACCAGGGTATGGTTTCATATTTGTGGTGCGTGCTGCTGTCAAATTAATAGTCCTGTGTCTCAGCTTTTTCTTCGCTGGTTTCTGTGATGATAAAAAGTGTAGTAACCTCAGTGTTACTTTATTTTTTACAGACTTTATTTTTTGCAGCGTTTATCCTTGCTGCATTTTTGTTCTTTCATTTATGCAGTGAAATAGTTTCAAATCTCTTTATTATCAACTTCTCGTGGAGCGTTTGGTACAGCAGCATGTTTTTACCCTAGTTAATTAAGGGGACTGTAAACAAAAAGATGTACAATTCAAAGCCAAGCAGTGTTTCACACAAGGATGGAGGTGATAATAGCTTAATTCCTGCTTGATCTTTCCTGTCTTTGCCCTGGCTACTTCGGCTTGACCTTGCCCGCAATCTGATGACCTCCTCATTGCACTCAGCCACTTGGAAAGCTGCTCATGCCATAGCTGGCCCTGAGGGGCTATCTTGGAGACCACTGAGCCATTGACCCATGTCAGGGCTGCGTTTCAGGTCTGATCTGCTCAGCTCCTGGCCTGGCTACATCCTCCACCTACCACGGCAGACAAAGACATTGGGATAGTCTGGTATTTTTTTTTTTTCTACTCCTCAAGTGGCCTGCAGCTTGCACTTGCTGTATGGAAGACCAATTTTACACCACTCATTTGCTATGAAATACACTTCCTGAAGCAATTGCATGTATTGATCCTTTCTTTACAAAGGAAGTAAATTCTCTAATTGAGCAGCTCAATTTTTCTAAACCTGTCAGATTGCCAGGTTTATTGAGTGTATTTAAGTCTCAACATCAAGTTCCACAAAAAACCAACCAAACAACCTACCTTTAAAATATAGGGCAGAAATATGTCTTTATGGACTTTTTCTATTGAGTGTTATACCTGGACATTGCAGTTATTTTTATAAAAGTTTGTAAATAAGGTTCTAATCCCATTAACTTAGATAAATTTATGTATTACCTACTGTGTATTTTATAAAATGCATGACAACTTAGGAAGTTGCAGGTCTGTTTGCAAGGAAACAATCCACTTATCCAGGATAAAATCCTTATGGGCTTGAGTGTAATTTTCCTTAGCACACTATGTTCAGTTTTGCACTAGAATTTACCATTTTCCGCTTAACAAAATATTTTGTTTAGCCATTACTATTACTTTGTTTTTCTGAGAAGACTTAGAAATCACAATTCCTGTACAGTTTTTCCTCAGCCATGGTAGCTGTGCCAGCAGAGGTGCCAGAGCAGACCAGCCAGGGAGGTGTTAATGCTGCCTTCCAGTCCTGTTCAGCACAGGCCTGGAACATCAAACACGTCACTTGTTTACAGCAGTGATGATCCTGACAAGGAATTTAGTGCAGACCTTGTAACCATGTGAAATCCCTGCCTTTTTCTCTCTTGTGTGTGAAATCTTGTGTGGTTCTTCCTGTAATTTATAGACTGGACACATAATTGAGTAAATGAACTTTATGTGAAAGAAAAAATATTGGCTCAGTTAAGCTTTGTGGTTTTTTGTTTGTTTTTATGGAACATGTGGGATAACTCCAGGTATTTTAGAATTTACAAAAAAAATATTTCTGGGCATTGAACAATCTTAGCTAATAGCTTAAACATTAGGTTCTTAGACCCTTTGTATTAGAGAGAATAAGAATATGACTGGATTTCACACCTTTGTAATTAATAGCTATGGTACTAGTTTTAAGCCAACTGTAGGCTGCCATTTGTGCATTAGCACTTCAAAATGTGTATTGTACTAAAATGTGGAAGAATCAGTTTTCCACAACTTTTTACCATCTGTAATGATTGCCTGTACCTTTCCACTAAATGTTATCTGTTCCATGTGGTGTTTATTACGTTGGCTTTATAAGTTTCTCTGTGCATAATATGCAACCAAAACCAATGTTCTGGCATTTTTTGTTTATAGTCTGTTGTGTCTCAGTTCCTTTGTCATGTTAAAAGCATGCTAAGGAGTCGTCATATCTACAGGTTTAAATTTTAGAAAGTGCAGAAGGGGGATTTCTCCCTTCTAGGGGAGGAGGGGGATGTTTGTGGGAGATTTTTTTAATATTCTCTTAGCTTAATCCCATCCTAATAATTTCTTTTTTTTACGACACAGTGCATCCTCTGACAGAATTTATAACATGGCATTGTTTTTCATTTATCTACAGGAATTGATTCCTGAATTTTATTACCTCCCAGAGATATTTGTCAACAGCAACAATTACAATCTGGGAGTGATGGATGATGGAACAGTGGTGTCTGATGTTGAACTTCCACCATGGGCCAAAACCCCAGAAGAATTTGTTCGTATAAACAGGCTGGTAAGATGCCTCTCTTCTATTGCCCAGTCACTTCTGGCTTGCAAGATTCTTCTGAAATAATTTGGATCTTTCTCTGCAATATATATTTATAATTTACATGGAACTACGTGTGAAAATATCTGAAGATACAGATTTAGAAATGTAGCAAGAAAAAAGGATATAGTATTCTCATTCTTAGGTTTGCTCAAAAAAGTTTGAGTGTGGTCTAAATATGCAGGAGATCTTACCCTATTGCTATGTCAGCTCTCGTGGTTCTAAAGAGCTAATAAAATTATCACTCAATCCTTTACAGAAGGCTTGGAAAAGCTTGTTTAATCATAAAAATATTTGTCACTCCAATGACTTAAATGTGATTTTGAGGTTTCTTAACTTTAGTGGCCATATAACTCCCAGGAGGCATTTTCAGGCTTCTGCCACCTCTTCCATTTCTGCCATTAAATTGATATTTTTCAGAGTCTTTTTTATAAGAAATTCTCCTTTGCCTGCTTTATTCCCAAACCTTTGTTAGTGTTCTCTTCCCTGTTTTGGGAAATGCAGTTGTTAGTACTGCTTGTCATCACTGTGCCCTCAGGGCAGTGCAATGAATTATATGTTACACTGTCACTGGTGGTGTTTCAGGACATTCTCAAAAGCTATGTTAGACTTTTCTCAAAATGATCGGTTCTGCATTGATACCCTTGTGAAATAAGTAACAGAAGCTTTTCCTAGTGAATTTTGAAATATGAGGCTGCAGTTTTCCTGTGGTAGCCAGCTAACTGGGAAATACTGAAGTCATGGAAACTCTCAAAGACCTTTCAGATACCAGGCTTATCAGGATAACATCCTGATACTCCTAAGTTAGGAAATGGGAATTGAAAAAGTTCTGTTGTTGGTGGCACGTCAGACTTCGTAACATTGGAGAACCATCAGAAGAAATCTGTGGTTCAGAAGTTAATTAGAATGTTTTACACTGCACTTTTACTGGTGACATGATACCATGGTTCTCAGAAATGCTGTGTGGCCTGGATTCTTCCAGGCAGTGATGTAATCACAAAGAAAGTTGGGTGGATTTAGTGTTTTCCTTCATCCATATGAATGTGCAAATTTTATTTAAATGAGATATGAAATACAGTAACATTTAGCAGGAATACTTGGCAAACCATATTGAAACCGAGCTTTTGATCTCACAGTTTTGGTGATAGGTAGGGGAGGTAGCCTGACACCTCTGTGAGCTTGGCATGTGCTGGTGCTTCAGAATAACCTGGAAAATGCAAAGCTGTGCTCTTGAGCAGACTTGTCAAAGGCACATGGTGGCCTTAATCTCTCATGACTCTGGTGTTATAGCTTTTGCATTAAAATATACGTTTATTCTATTAGTTACAGATCCGACTTTCCCCACTGTGAAGTTATTCTCAGTCTCCCACTTCCTCCTTGTCTGAGAGTTAGCTCTTAATTATTTTTACCTCATTTCAAGCCTTGGGCCAGGTTTTTCTCACCCTCACCTCTCTGTATGCTCTGATCTACCATTTCCTCATTCTTCTTTCATTTCCCAATCTGTCTGCCTTTCTTGCAGCTCTCTTTGATATCTCTCACTAGTGCAATATTCTCAGCATGAACTGTTACAGTTTTCAAGTATTAATTAGACAGAAAAAAAATTTGATTCTTTTTTTAAGGCTTAAGCTAATGACAGAAGTATGAAATAATTTATAAAGTGTTGGTATTAAAGTGTGCCAGACATTACCAGAAGGGTAGGACCTACAGCTGTAGGCCCCTGATTCTATTTCTGTAATTAAGATAGCAAGTTTTGGTCAGTCTGGTAGCATTAAATTTAAACCACTGTGCCAGTGAATTACATTATCTGCTTCTGTCTGACATAGTTGAACTTATCCTGGTGGTGGTGGGCCTGGCTGGTGGATGATGCCCTCTGTGGTCTGCCACTTTTGCAGCGGAATAACACTGAGAAAATTACAGGCAAATATTAAATCGCTTTTCCATGTTAGTACTTTGTGGATTGAATACCATCAGCATCAAATCAGCATTGTTTCCTTTTCAAGTAGAGTAGGTGCATTTAGGAAGAATGCTTAAAGCTCAGATCCACACTACAGAAAAAAAATAAAGCTTGCTACAGTGTAGCATGGGCTGATGTATTCAGCTAATATTTCCTTGCTGCTTCCTGCAGCATTCAGGTTCAGACCCAAAATAGCGATTACAGTATTCCAAGTGCTCATTTTGAAAGCTATGACACACAGAAATCTTTTTCCCTTTGTATTTGAGTTTACCTCTTTAAGTCCCCAGATTTTATACAATGATTGGAGCTCATGAAATGCATACTACTTTGATCTGTGACCTTTTTGTGGTGCTAATCGGGTTCCTGATATCATTATACCTTGCTCATTAATCATATTTCCTGCAGCCCGTCAGGCAGCCAGACAGCCCAAGCCCCTGTTTTGCAGCCTCGTGTTGGCAGGTTTCTGCTTTTCCAGATTATTACAGTGTGATACTTCAGCTTCTCATAACCAGACCCACATCAAGCTGTGTGCTACAATTAAAGTCAGATGGTCCTCAGGTTGAACCAGGGATATTCTGTTGCAGCTGTCTGTCTTTCTGGAACAGAGCAGCACGGGGAACAGATGATATGCAGGACAGTGCATAATAACAGCTTGTACAGTACTGGGTCAATAGCAGGGGTTCAGAGCAGTAATTGACAGACTGATAGCTGATTTAAAAGTGATTTCCAACCTATTTTTAATTCTATAAAGTGTGTATTTTAATTGAAATCGGTCGTTGCATTTCCTCTGTGTTTGCTCCGAGAGAAAAAGCAGAATGGCGTATAATTAAAACTGGATTTTTGATTGATGGAATGTCATCGTGAGCTAAATGGTAGCATCAGGATGTCATTCTAAGCAATACAAAGAGCTCCAAAGTGCATCTGTTGCTTCTGCTTATAGTTGGTATTTTGTATTAGTCTGTGATATACAGTGTTTTATAATAACACAAATCAGTGGGGGGGGGTAGGGTATTTTTCTCTGAGACACTCCAGATTTTGATGGAAAAGTGACTGTGTTTTTACCATTCTGAAACCCTATTATATACCTCAAAAGCTCACCCATACTATGTTTAGTGCCATGAAATAACTTCTAAGACGTGGGAAAATATTTTTCTGGGAGACCTTTAGGAAATAGGAATGGGAAGTGAACTTGGGAGAATATAAAGAGATAGATGTTCAGATGTGGTTTGGATACAGAAGTCCTAAACAAAACCTTTAGCAGCAGTTGTCAGACACAGAAACAGACATAGCCTTTAAAACTTAGATTTTTGTGGCATCTTTTCTTGGCTTCACAGTTTTAGTTATTTTAGGTGCTCTCCTTTAAAACAGTTTTTTACTTTAGAAATTTAATTTCACGTGTTGGACCTAGGGATAATTACTGCATTCAAGCTGATAGAAATTTTAAATGCTCTTTGTATCATGCATGAAAAGGTAGACATTCACAAAGACCAGGTGAAACCCAGGGAAAAGCTCTATGCTTCCCACTGATAGTTAGGAATAACTAAAAATCCCAATAAGGAAGTTCTGTTCTGCATGGTGAAGTAATCTATTTTGTCCTGTCATTGAAAGTTGGATGTCTGAATTGGGAAGAATTAATTTGAAACTATTAATCAACAGATAATAACTAAATTTCACACAGCTTTGATGAGCCTCAGCTTTTTGAGAATTAGATTGCTTCAGTGATAATGAAGTCATTGAGGTCTATCAAGACAGCTTTTCACGATATATCTCAATTTAAGTATTTTAGTGCTTTATTGCAGAGTTAGTCCTTTCATGATTAGGAGTTTATCCATTTCGTTCAGTGCTGGGGAAAATGCTAGACAAATAAGAAAAGTGATGAGATTACTGTGCTGGACTAAAAGTTTTGAAATCCAATTTTTAAATAATTGAAAATGTAGTGTTTGGAAGCTGGGATGCTTTCTGAAACAAATGAAATGCTTAAATAAATACATAAAGATGCTGTACACAAAAGTAATTGTGGCTGAGCCATGGAGACCAAACTGGAGAGGAAGGTAGGGCAGTCATTTGCCCCAATACAAATGTCAGTGGATCACAATGAATCAGTGTTAAGAGCCATCTAAGGTAAGAAAAATCTCCAGTGAGAGTTAGGGGATCATTATCAGTCAATATGGAGCATTACTTTTTAGCACAGGCAACTCCACCTAACAGCAGGCTGCACTGAAAAAGAACATCCCCTGCCAACTAACATACAACAGTGCTCAGAACTGCAGGTTTTGTGAGCTGGGTGAAGAAACAAAAGTCAGTTTTGAAAACATGATGCTACTTTCAGTCTCTTAAAACTATTGCTGTTAGTCAAATATAGATACTGAGTTAAAGCCTGTGACTTGGAATGTACTGGACTTTATTTGTGTTATCTTGGAAAAATCTCTCTGTGGGATTTTTCCTGGTTCCCCAGCTATGAATTTGAAAATGTGTTACAGCAAATCATATCATTATGTGATATGAAACTATGTGAATTAAGACTTAGAGATGGAGATTACTAGTAACAGATTGCTATACTATTAGTTGTGTATTCCTGCTAACAGCTGACTCATTCAATGTGTTAAAAACATTAGAGAGCAGGAAAAAGGGTAAAATATAAAACAGGCTTAGCCAGCACCACCAGAGTTATCTGTGCAGCACCTACTTTGAGATTCAGGTCTTCATAGAATTGGATGTGGTCTAAAAAAGCTGGAATGCAGATGGAGCTGTGTGCACTGAGAGATGTAGGTGCTTCCAGCAATGAGCTAATGTTCACAGAATTTGAGAATTTTGATATCAGTTCTTTCAGAGTCTAAACTGTTGCTTCCATGTCTCTTTCTGATATTTGGTGATTTCTTGTGGCTTTTCTTTGAATATTATAATCTATATACATAAACAAGATCTATACAACATCCTCTGAATGATGTCTATTAACTCTACAAGTATTACAATTTTTAGCAAAAATCACTTTCATAAATTATTATAGAAAAGATAACTATAAAAGTAATCTGTAACTTTGCTTTTCCTGACAAGTACTTTTATTTCTATGCTATGAATGTGCATAATGCCATTAAAATAGCAATATGTTAATGCCATTAAAACAGCTATACGTTTAAACATAACTATTGCCAGTGAATCTTAAAGCACGGTGCTACTTTCATTTTATGTTTTTTCAAAATGTAACTAGGAAAAAACGTTTTGTGCAGGAAGTAAGGTTCCTTGTATCAGGCAAAATAAACATTTCCATCCATAGAAGTCTCAGAAATGTAGCAGTTTAACTCCAGTCAGGAATAGTATTCTTCAGCCAAGTTGGGTGTGGAAGGTCCAGTCTGCTGACATATTTGATTTGATTTCATCTGTAACAAAAGGTTGATATTGTTTAATGCTTTTTTAATCCCCCTCATCTATGGCAACAAGGCACAGGGGAAGCACAGGGGCTGCACTGTGTGTGCACTTTGCAGGCAGAGGGGCTCAGGTGGTCTCTTAAACAGCTGAAGGGGATGTAGGCTGGTGTGTGAATGAAGCAGCAGGATTCCTCCTTTCCTGGAGAAGCGCTTCTCTGCAGTTCTAGTGGGTGTCTGGTTTTCCCTTTCAGTTTTTCCATGTGGAATACCAGCACTGGGCTAAAGCTGTCTGCTTTTGCGTTTGAGCTAAGTGGTGCATTGGTAAATCTGTGCTCCTGCTCTACTCAGGGTCATCTCCTGTCAGCTCAGCACACACATGACAATTTCATCATCTGTGTTTGTGCAGGATTTTTTGCACTTTCATAATTATTTCCTAAAAGGTAGAACCTTTGTTGTCTTTGACATAGAAACATCTGTGTGCAGGCTAGAATCAAAAAACCTGGGTAATTGTAAGCAGTCTTTTGATTAATTATATCATGTACAGATGTGATTATTAGCATAGAAAGGGAGGGGAATTAGACTTTTTTTAGTGCCTCTGAAGCATTTTATTCAGATTTGATATGAACATGAGTGTAGAATAACCTTAGCAATGCCAGCTAACCACACATAGGTGAAATTGGTGCAGGTAAAAACCTAATCTGTGGGTATTGTGGAGGGAAAATTTAAAAAATCATTCAATACAAGACATTTTTGAAAAGTAAAGAGGAAATATCTCAGGGAATGTGATATATGGCCTATTAGAAAAGATTCTGAAAATCTGTGAATAAAAAATGTTGACTAATTTTTCTGTACGTACAACTGACTCCCTGTGTATAAGAATAACTTATTTTTATTGAAGTGCCATCTAAGAAATATGGCCAGAAATTCATGTTTATTTAAATCCAGTTCTGTTGGAATAGTGGCTTGATTAATTTTCATGTATGAATTTTTATTGATTTAATTTGTGAAGAGGACTACTATACAGAGAGAGTGAAATACATTCAAGAATATGAGGGAAGCAATTAAAAGTGAACTCAAAGCATGCTTTTGAACAGAAGGTAAGAATGCTGAAAGCATTCAGTTTGAGTTAGTGTAGCAAAATAGGCTAATATTGGGAGATGGGATTTGCATGCTATATATGATGGAATACACTGGAGAGATCCATCTGCAGGACAAAATTAATATGTAGTAAAATATATGTGATGATGGAAAGAAACTGGTTTTTTGCCTTTTCAATGAAAACAGTAACATAGGTAGTGGGTCATCATTTGCTAGTCAAAAGCATTGATTTATTTGCTATCCAAACCAGCTTTGTAAATAGGAAGAGAAAGCAGAGTTTTTAAAGTCTGTTCTTTCCATAACATTTCCTTCTTTACATCTCGTTTGCAATTCCAACCATCTCTTTAAACTGCGTGCAAGTTACTTTATAGAAATTACAACCAAACTCTGGACTTCAAGAAGATGAACAGTGTAAAATTATTTTTAAAAAACTCCACACATGCTTGCATTTCAGTAAATTCTGAAAGTGGGATAGATGGCAGTCTTCCTGAATGAAGAAAATTAATGGAATCATAGACTGTTTGTCTTTGGTATTGTGGAAAAAATAGTTAAAGAAGCTGATCTCAAAATTTGCCACACTTTATTGTTCCAGAAATCCAAGGTATTACATGATTGTAGCCTAATTCTCTTATCTTTAAAAAAAACCCCATAATGTATCTCATTCTAAAAATAGTTTTAATTACTTTCCAATGATTAGGACACTACACATTTATGGGTAATGTGCCTGTCTTAGTGAAGTCTGAAACTAAACAAGGTGAGCAGGAATAAAACTAAAAAATTACAAATATTTGAAGTGAGAACAAACAAGAAGAGATTAAATAGTAAGAAGAGCCTAGATACATGTATGAGAGTCAGAAGAAAACAAAGCCTAAACTAAAACTATGGACTTTAAAGAGAGTGGTTGGAGATGTGGTTTTTCTAATGAGGTAACAGAATTTACCATAGCAAAGATAAATATTAAAACATGGAGGAGAATGTTGTGCAGTTGGGAAAGATTAAAAAATGTTAAATAATAACACAGTTTGAGTAGAAACATCCTCTGAATAAGAAAAGAAAAAAAAAGAAAGAAGAAAGGAAAAAAAAAAGAAAACTCAAATAGGCATATTTGCTTTTATCCAAAAAAAAAAAAAAAGATGATTGGAAGTAATCTAAACAATTCCATTTGCTTTCAGCTCTTTTGTTGTGTGATGTTGTAGAACTGGTGTTTGGAAGTGGGTCCATGGAGGACATTAAAGTTATTACTGTGTGAAATGAAGTGGGAAACAATTGTGCTGGAGCCACTGCCCCATTTAACAGGTGTTCACTAAATCTGTCTGTCTTCTCTTTGTCTGTTCTGGGAATGCTGTGCCTGGACTGATCCTGCTGAAAATGTATCAAAAATTTTGATTAACACGTAAAAATGGCTTCACAAGCTCAGTAATGGTAAGGGAGGAAAAAGAAATTTGAAAGAGATGGCAGTTTCTTACTCTGTTTACTGCAACTTAGAGTCTGTGATTGAAAGTTGCCTTGCAAAGCAATATCCAAGTTGTTCCTCCTGTAAGGAAGTCAGGAATTTCATACAATGAATGTACTGGTGAGATATGTTGGATATGGTGTTGTTTGATTTGGTTTTGTGTCTATTTATGGATTATATGGGAAAACATGCTGCTAAACTTGAATTTGGTGGGTAGCTCAAAATGGAGTATTTGTAATAGAGTCAGTGTAGGGCAGTTTCTATCCTAAGTGTTGGAGAAGGAAGTGAGATTTTGGTAATATTTGCATACAGGGAGCTGTGGTTTTCAGCTGAAGAAGGGGAGGGGCTGAGGAAACCTGGCCATCTGTGCACTACATGGAAGGATACAAAAAAAAGTCCACTGAGGCTTTGCTTTCAGGGCTTTTCCCTGGCAAGACTCCACTCCTGGGATGAGGAAGAGTAATGTTGCTAAAACCATCTGGGGTACAGAGAGCTTATGACAAAGATATGCACGTTGGAGGAACTTTCATTTGAGGAAAGAGTTTCTTGTTCCTAGAAGAGAGGAGATAAGAAAGAGCATAAGGAAACTTACAGTATGATGTATAGTACTGAGGAGATGCATCAGAAAATGTCATTCTTTATTTCATAACACGAGGACATAAAAGTTGCTCATGAAGTGATTAATTTAATTTTGCTACAGGGCAATATTTTTCAAAAAAGTGTGTAATTAGACTCAGGAGTGTAACAACAGTACTCAGAAATCAGAGATGCACATTTATGCAAATAAAAAGATACTTTGTTATGTGGTACAAAACATGTAATGTGAAATACAAGATCTTACATTCAGCAGTTAAGACAAGCTCAAAGAAATATATGACAGAACTAGTACCCATCTCTTCTTGCTGTAATAAATAGAAGTATCTTTTTGTTAACCTTATTAAATTAATGATGTTTTAGTCATTAGAACAGATCTTTAGGCTTTATAGAAAAAATCTGAAGACATGGTTCTAAAACTTGGGGGATGTAGCTAAGGAGAGCTCCCCACCTCTTCTTCCTATCCCTCACCAAATATCTCCAACTGTGCCTTTGTTCAGGAACAGATGTTTGTGAAGCTGTGCTTTAAACTGAAATTACATGGAAAAACCTTATTTCTAACAAAAGTTGTTATTTCAGTGACCTGATTTACAAATCCTTCTGATGGCACTTGCACAGAAAATGGCACAGTAGCTGCGCTGCAGTGGAAGTACAAACATTCTGGAGTGGAAACCCCTGAAACTCCTTGCTCTGTCCAAGTTATCTCATTAAGCAGCAGCGAGCAGTGTGGGCTTGTGGAGCTAGCCAGGCTCTAGTTAGCCCTGCTCCTGGTCCCTGTTGGATGATAGCAGCTCTGTGCTCAGCAGGGAGTATTGTGCTCCTGCCCGAGGAAGGGCAGTGTCAGGCTCCTGGTGATTATGCGGCTTTGCAAAAGCAGTGGGTGGAAACTGATGGAAAAGGTTACTGCACCCCAGCCCATCTGCTCAGCATCAGCCTCCTGCTAGATGGGCCCTCACATCTGCCAGTTGTTACCCTTTAATTGGAAGTTCAGGTGTAGCCCTTTTGGTTTAAGGAGAGGCCAAACTATAGCCCATCAGTCAAGAAAAGAGAATGTCCTTGGCAAAAAAGTGCAGGTTTTTGACAATCCACATCATGCTTACGAGTCATAAATGTACTGGGCACTTGGTTCCTTTCATCAGATGGTTGGTCCACCCTTAAATGATAAAGGACTGTGCTTTCTTTTTCCAGTTTCTCTTTGTGAAGGAATTCAAGCAGGCCCAGATCTCTTGGGTTGTAATTTTTATTCTCAATCTTTGTTTAAAAGGCTGCTCGTGCTAGCTATAAAGTCCCCCTTTAGGTAAATACTTGCTGATTTATTGATCTGTATTAGTAACGTTTGTGAGGTATAGAGTCAGCTACAGAACCAAATCCAATAAAGGCCCAGTTTTAATTTCCTTATTTCTTTCTCATATAGCCATGAATACTCTATACTCTGCAATTTAAACCAATACAATTGTTCTGCTTATGAAGCATGGAGTAAAGGACCATTAGTAAAAAACATCAGAGCTAAAGCTTCTTTTGCTTGTGCTCACCTGATCCTTTCCAGGTTAGTTTAAGTACTTAAAGACTGTTTTGGCTGCCTATCTAGGGTCAGTTTGGCTGAAAGATGTTAGGGAGCCCTCATTTGCCAGTGTCTGTAGCGGGTCTGAGGAATAGAATTTTGAAAGGGTGAAACTTTAATAAACAACAGAGAGTAGGTGTATTTTCCATTAATATAACTGCTTTGTAGGAGGATAGTGGAGGGTATATCTTTAGAAGGAAAATATTTATGTAACTCAGAGAAGGCTCTAAAGCCAAGACAGTCTGGCTTATTTCTTGAACACTGAAGTTGCAAAATAAATCTCCAATACAAAAATTATATGAAATCTCAGCTCTTTTTTTTCATTCTGAAATCTTACTTCCTGTTTGGATTTTATTTAGGTAGGCTAGTATTGTTAATAAAAAGAAACAGCTTCTAAAGCAACATTAAAGATATTAATAATAGAGAAAGTATAACTAGCATTCAAATAGGTTGTAAGTAGACAAAATTCTGCATTGATAAAGTGACATATTATATACTCTTGTGAGGTCCCTTGTGTTTGTCCTTATACAAATGGAAAGGATTTTCTAAACTACAGTTAAATGTTGGACCTGATCCAAGTTAGTTGTTAGTGAAAGTTGAACTGGGTCATAAAAACATGAAAGGTTCAGCAGCATGCAAGTAGTTAAGAGGAAGTTGATTTAAAATATTAGGAAACTCAAGTGGGTTTAGTTTTGCAATGTGTAGAATGAAAATAGTGCTGGAAGCTTCATTTATAATGTTTATTTTTAATTAATAAACCCCTCAACATTCTCCATTGTTTAAAGGAAAAAGAACAAACCCACACATCAAAACAAAACCTGTGTAATTGTTTTGAGGAGGTTCCAAACCACATGCTAGAATAAAAATAGTGCAAAGTATCTTGTTTCTAAAAATCTCTGAAAAAAATATTACAAAAGTATAGCAGAGGAGTCCTTAAGGGCAGTGAAGCCTCCTAATTGTTACTGACATTATCTCTTGCCATCTGCTTTCTGAGGCAGAATAAGAACTTTGTAATGAGGATTAGGAGTGGAGGACGGTGAAAGCATGCTCCAGGAGCCGCCGGAGTGTTCGCTGCTTTCATAATAAATCACAGGATAACTTTTTCAACAACAGGCTTTTCATAATACATTTTGCCTAAACTAATATGAAGAACCTAAGAATTAAAATTTGCTGCATAATCTCAAAGGTGTTTGATTTATGGTCAGTTACTTTGTTAAGCCTTTCTCTAAGATACTAAAAGCACGTGCAGCAGCCTTCACTGCGTGGACTTGGGTGTCTGCGCTGTCAATATCCTCCCTTCAGACTGATGCAAGCCCATCATGCAGGCACACCCTTGGGCTGTGTACACCAGAATTAAACTATGAGTAAAAGCCATTCCAAAGCTGCACTCAAACTTAGCTCACTTCCATTTTAAGCCCAGTTTTGCTGTCAGTGCGGACAGATCTGAGCTCTTCACAGATTTTTTGGCAGATTGTGTTCCTTTCTGCCTTTATTCTTGTTTGTTGAACTGTGCCCCAGTTGCAGTTTGCCCTGTGTGGATTAGTGCTTTAGAATAATTTTAGAAGACATTTAGGTTTATTCTGATGGGTTTGGATGTTTCTCTCCCAAATATGGAGGGAAGTTCCTTTTGCATTGTTGTGACCACGGGTGACCACTAACTGAGAAATTTTGCTTTGTGCGTGCTGAGATTCCTCCCATGGGACATGTCATCTAACCTGATTTTGACCCATTTATAGGCCCTGGTACCTAAGGTGTAGGCAGTGTGCTGACTTGTGTTGCTTTTGCTACTTTTGTTATTTTGATATTGTGTTTATGTAGGAGACTGACATGAGCTGGGTTGTGCACTTGAAATGAATAAATCCTGTGTACTCAGCATCAGTTTTGTTTCTGGCTACATCAGCACAGTCACATTCACTCAGTTTTATTTCCAGTGCTTTAAATCCTGCTGATTTGGGTTTGTTTTATGCACCCTTGTCGTGCAGCATATATAAACATCATCCTCGGTGTGGTTGGGCTGGTGATGGGCAGGCGTGCTCGGGGATCAGATAAAACCGCCTGGCAAGCTGGGTCTCGCCAGATGGCCATCTCTGTTTTATGTCAGTTTTGTCACTTCCCTAACAAGAGCAAGTCCCAGTGCAGGAGGAAGGTAAGGAATGTATTCCATTGGTGTTCCCTGAAGTGAGCCACAGGGTTTCCTGGAAATGGGTGCTCCTTCCGTGATCACACATCTCTGACTGAAACATTCCCCTTTTTCCTGCTCCTTTCGTCGTGACATTTAGGATGTCACGAGAAGTGAGAGAGTAAGGAAGGAGAAAAACCCAACTGAAGTAGTCCCTAAAATTTATATTTGTCAGGGACAGTTACAGACTGCAATGAAATGCCACATGTTGGGGTTTTCCAGTCCAAAAATCACTTTCTACAAAGAGGCTAAAAAGGATAGTTCACATGAATAGTGGCAGTGGAGCTTGCTGGCAGAAAGCTGTAATACAGGCAGTGAAGCAGAGAATTTCACAAGAAATTAATGCACAACTATACAGAGGAAACAACAGATGTGGCCAGATATGTTCAGTTTTTCTGAGTGTTTTTTGGGTTTGTGTTACTATCTGTAAATTCAAAAATGACAGGGATATGGATTATAAATAGAGACAGCTTTACTGTCTCCAGTGATCGCATGGAGATCCTAATTCAGGAACCTAAAATGAAATCTATTTGATGTCTTCCTGAAATGTTAGGTTCATGTACTAGGTATGAAGTCTGTAGTGAGCTCTGGTAACAGCTAGAAGATTAACACAACTTTGGCTTCCACAAACAACTCAATCCTGAAGTATCTTCTTCTAAAAACAAGAAGTGCAAATTTATTTTGGTAACAATAATGTCTGGGAAATGCAGGTGCTGCAATTAATTTTAACAAGTAGAATTTGGACATAAACATTCAGATGGCATAAAAAGCTGGAATTTTATTCTCAGTAAAAATGTTTGTGTAACCTTACAGACAGAATGGCTTGCAGCTTCTTGTATGTTTTATATGATGTGAAAACACTAAGATAAAAATAGTCTTTCATAGTTTAAAAACTAAAGCCACCATGCTAAAATGTAGAACTTAATTTCTGAGTCACATGTGGTGTGATTTTACTAGAAATATCTTCTGATTGCATTTGCTACTAATATGAATGTTGCTTCTGTTTTCATTGTCCTTCAAAATTCTATTTGGGATTTAAAATGTTAGAATCTGTGAAATTAAAGTTCTTATTTTCAGGAGATAGTTTTCTGTATTACCTTAATGTAAAATTGTAGTGGTCTTCATAAACAGAAAAGGTGACTGAAAGACATGGCATTGTTAGCATGGCATTTGGGAACAGAACTGCCCCTTTCACTTATCTGATCACTTCATGCATGTTAGCTTTCCATCTTTCAAGCAGTTGGCTGTAAGCGAATTTCAGGAATTTTTAATGTTCTTGGAGAAGGCTGTACATTTGTGACCCAAGGATTAGTAGATAGAGGGTAATACCTCTTAATTTGGGGTCATGAATGCTTGGCAGTCATGTGCTGACCTTACAGTCATTACGTGTCTGAATTCACATCCTTCAGTTGTTTGCTTTGCTAGCTGAAGGGCTTTCCCACAAAGGCAGCAGTAGGAAAACATTAAGGAAGTGTATTTTGGTTGTGAATTCTCTCAGAACTGTGGTCCTACACCAACTACTGCTTTGGGATTTTTAATGAGCGTGGAAACCAACTGCAGATTACATAGAGACATGTTCACACACTGTGACATACAATAAAGATCTCCTTTTCTCCCTGTCTTTGGAGGGTTTGTGGAATAAGTTCCTGGACTTCTAGTACTTGAAAAACAAAATGAAACTATAACTGTATTTGCTGAATACATTACCTTCAGCTAATGCCTCAACACATAATGTCTAACTAAATTATCACATGCTGGTTTTTTATGCTGGCTTTATTCAGTCTAGAAGATGGACAGAGCTCATTTAATGCATAGCTCTGTTCCTTCTCCATACTGCTACATTTATATAGCTTCAAACCCTATTTATTGCAGCTGTTTGAACTCTCTTCTAAAAAAAGCTTCCTACATGGCCTTTTGTTTGATATTCAGTCAGTAGTATCTGAATCATCCACAGCCATTACTAAGTTACCTTCACATGACCTTCATGTGATGAGGCAAATGTATTATTTCTATTTTATAAATGCAGAGGAGACAAAAGATGCTTGCCTATAATCCCTGCTAACTACGTGTGTCTATTTTGAAAGTATTAAGAGGTGACATTTTTCAGAGTATTAAGCATTCTGCAGATTCTGAAAGAAAAGATAAAAATGTTGGTTTTAGTTTGGGTCAGTTCTCATTTGCTTTGCCATTCAGCCCAGCAGACAGTTGTGTTTGTATAACTGGGTGTCAAGCAGGAGAGTCTAGAAATGTTGTGACAGGGCAGAAACCGCTTAAGTCAATATTGCAGCTGAAACCTCAGCAAACCTTACCTGACCATGAAATCTGGTGAAAATAATTATGGAACTGATCACACTTTGAGAAACCTTTGTATCAAACTAGATACCCCCCAAAAATATAGATTGCCTAGTGAATAATTAGTGTTGAATTAGATGGCAGTCCTGTAGCAGGGATGAAAGCCATCTTTCCAGGACAAGTGGAGTGTGGTGCAAAAATCTTTTCTCTTTCAAATACGTTGAAAAATAACATAACCGCTCTCTCTGTAGAGAATGAGACATGAAACTTTTCCATTGTTTAATGGGGTCCCAGTGTCTAAAGCTGGGCGGGCTCTCATAAAGGTCTTACCATTCTTTCCATGACACAAATAAATGGATTCTGGATTTTCAATATTATTTAGTGTTTGTTAATGTGAAGGTACAGATTTTTTTATCTATGCCCAGTATGATTATTTGGCATTCCATGAATAGATAGGAAGAGGCAAGTTTGCTCTGAAGACCAGTATGATAAGAAAGTGCATGACCAAAATATTGACATATATATATATATATCTCCATCCATTACATTGCTGAAGATTTTGAAGTCATGTTTGCTCTTAGGTATGACTTTCTTTTAAACTAAGGTGAAGCATTCAACATACTTTTTCCCTAGTGGAATAAATATACATGTAAACATAGGTAAATGTGGCTAGGTAGATTCTTTTTTTTCTCTCACAGAGTATGTGAGGTGGGTTTGTTTTGATGGAAAATGGTGGGAAAGAGTTCATTATATGTTTTTAAAACCAGAAATTCCTTTTAGTTGTTAGTTGAATTGAAGACAAATTTAGTTATTTGCAGTAGCCTACCTAAAGGATTTTTCCTAGAAAAAAGTGAAACTTACCACTCAGGATAAGTAATATGCAACAGGGCAAAAGAGGGTACTCTGAGACTTATGCTGTCAGTGATGTGTTTTCCTGGGTGAAATCTGATTTTATTGACTAGAAGTAGTCAGTAGGCTTCTCTTAACAGCCATAAGCACTGCCAGAGCAAGGAACTGAAAAAAGACAATGAATCTGCCAGACCCTGCCTACAGAGGTGAATGTTCCACCAGAAATCACATTACCCTGGAATTCCTGATCGTTTCAGACTTGCAGCTTTGCAGCAAAAACTCTTCACCTGCAGCAGTTAAGAGGTCAGAACTATTGCAAAAGTTCCAAGGTCTGCTTCTGTCACATAAGAAAATATCTATGGCAGTGATTTGCCAGCAGTTTTTTTTTCCTGGGACCCCATAAAATCTTCCAGTGAGGGTACCTTTTCCTGGATAGCAAATTTCAGCTGAGTGACAGCAAGCCAAGACTTGACTTAATTACCCTTTGTGGTCTCTCAGAAATATTCCAAAGACATCTGCAAACCATAGGCCAAGAACCACTGATTTAAGGAGGTGGCAGTCGTTAATTGTTCACGTGTCATTGTTAAAATGAGCATCAATTCAGTTTGGGGATGAACTGTCTTTTTGCTCTCACTGGTGATTATGGTTTTGTAGTGGTATAATTGCTAGTCTAAAGAGGTAACTGAGGTTAACAACAGAGATAAGTAAATATCATTGAATTATTTCCTGCCTTTAATCCTGGTGAGATAGATAATACATTAACAAATCCCAGCAAACCTCCAAATTTATTATGCCTTGAAGGGGGGTGTTTGAGCTTTACTAATAAGAGCCAGAGATCACATGCCAGATAAGCCCTAGTAAACATAATTTTCAGGTGATAGTTTGCTTTCTGAGGATTATCCCATTAAAACTTGTGCAGGGTTTTGGAGCAGAGCTGGAGGAGCTTTTATTAACTGTCATAATTCTAAAGATATTACTTGTTGATACTGAATGTGGACGTGTATGACATAATTGCTTTGGCTGGTTGAAAAATAGTGCCTATTGTAAATTGTGAATGAGTCTGTGGTCTGCAAGAACAGCTGTAATAAATTGTAAGGTATGTGTTGTGCATGCTCATTTTCCAAAAAAAAAAATTTGTTTCAGCTCAGAAGCTGTTTTCGGAAAAAAAAAAACAGGCCTTTTCTGTTACTGAATAAAAATGAGTTTGTAAAATTGGAGAGGAATATGTGGTAATGTTTGATGGCTTTATTGCCATAGCAAAGGTTGAGAGTGATTAACAAGAAGAAGAAGAGCAGGTAGGTATAAGTACCTAGGAGGTACCTCCCTAACTTCAGGTTTCCTGCTCACACAGGCGACACACTGGCAGTGCCTCTGGGCACAGGCTAAATGCTGATTTGTCTGGGACATGTAATCCTGGATCCTGGAAACCAGCAGAATGGAAGAGAGTGTTGTGCCATGCCCCTTGGTTAGACAGTCACTGTCCCAGGCACTGTGTAAGAGGGAGATTCACTTTGATTAGTACAGCACAAGAAAGAAATCATCTTGCAGGTGAATATTTCCAGCATTTGTGCCAATGCTTGATGCTGCAGCAAGAGGAAGTGGCTGCCACTTCTGTAGGGATGTAGGGATGAGCCTCAGATCCCAGGAACGCTGTGGAGCACCCAGCCCTTGGCAGCAGTTATGGCTGTGCTTCTCCAGACCTTGTGGAGGATAATCAAAACAATGGTGGCATGTAATTTACTCAGAAGCATTTCATTATTTAGATGGCTGTGGAATGACCAAATCCAACTGGTATGCAGGTGGTGATCTGGTAGTTTGGAAGCAGATGCAGTTTTATAATGCGGGTTTAAGTTCATATATGGGAATGACTTAAAACAGCTATATTTTTTTCCTAGCAAGCTATAAATGAGTCCTTGGTTTGCAGTTGTATTCAATTATTTTAAACCTATTTACAATGTATTCTATTGTAAAGCCATGACCTTTGATCTCCAGAATGGTTGCATGTCTTTTGTGGGAAGCAGGAAGTCTTGGGGCAAGTGACACTTGCAGTGCAGTTTATTTTACTTAGACTTTGATTCGCCCTCCTCCCCCGTTTCTAGAACTGAAGACAAATTTCTGTTTCTATTGGATTATAAACAGGTTCTGGATAGCTTCAGCTGCTGCATAGTGCAGTGATATTTTAATTTGCTGGGTAGACATGTTTACTGTGTACTGTGTAGTTTATGAGTGTTACCATAAATGAGGTAATCTTGCATCTTGGTTTCCATGTGTGAAACATTACATGAGCTAATGCAGCTGCGCCGCTGCTTGATGGGTATTAGTAGACTTTATTTGGATGTAAAGTTTATACTGAACTACTTTAAATATTTGTGCTAAAACTGGTAGTGCTGCTTTTTTGATGTGTTTTATATGACACAGACAGATGTCAAGTTTCACAAAGCAATGTAAGAATGTACATTCTGCTTCGTGCCCCATTGTTCTCAATAATGGAGATTCCAGAGTGAAATAATATTAATGACAGAATTTTTAATTTATGTTCAGTTAGTGTTTCAGGGGCTGTATATTTATATTAAACATACAGAGGAACAGTAGCTTCCTAGCATACTGTAGCAGTCCTAAAAACACACACATTCTCTCCAGAGTCTGGATTTAGAATCTGAAGTGGCACATGCGGGTTGTAAGAAAAGAGAAAGTTGATTTCTGCTCTGTGTTTGAAGGAATACATAAAGATTTTTCCATAGTTTAGTTTTGCCTACCAACGTCCTTGAATCATCGTGTTTTCTAAAAGTCTATGTTTTTAGCATCTAGGGCTGTAGTCTTCTTAATTAAAAATATTGCACACTTTCAGTTTATGTGGGTAGTTAGGAAGGTGTAATACACAGTAAGCTATAAAATATGTCAGTGTATTTTGCTAACTCTAGTATTAACACTTGCATGTAATTTTTTGGGCTGAACTTAATTTATGTTTTTCTTGATAAGTCAGAATAAGGGGCATCTGTGAAGCACATTTAAAAAGACACTAAAATTATTTTGTATGATTAAGTACTTATTTTTAAGTGCTAAAGAAACAGGTATATATATTTTCATAAACCACTTTAAAAGGGCTTCATCCTGCTGAGGATGTGTTCTGAAGATCTCCAACACTACCTCATGCTTTTCTCAGAATAGAGTTGGAAATTATTGTGACATAGAAGTTTATCTTTAAAGCACTTAGCTGGAGAATGTAACCAATTTCTGCTTTCCTCCCTACGTGAGTCCTTTGCTTCTCACTCTTCATCCCTTATCCTAACTTCAGCTTCTCCCAGATATTCCTTGTGACACTGCAGCTGAAGCAGCTCCACCAGTGAATTGGCTGGTGTGCATATGCTGCCTCACCAGATCCAATGACATGGATATCATGGATATTTTTTTACTTGTATTATGGATATTCTGGTCCACGTGTAAATTATACTTGAGTTTCTTACAGTAACTTTGCTCCTTTTATGTATTAGTCATTGTCAAGTAATCAGAGGAATGTGGAATCATTTTGCATAGTCAGAAGCAAAATCACTGTGTGGCATGGTTTTGATTTCGTTTTGCCAAAACTAGGAATTGTCTAAAGGAGAAGTCTTTGGGATTTTTACGTATTTAGAAAGTACAAGCTTGCTATACATATGGAATTAATGAAGTCTTTTATAAAGAAGAAACAACTTTTTGAAATCTTACTATTGTTAATATTTGCATTGAATACCCCTGTGTGTGCAGAGATTAACATAGGGCTCAGTGTAAACCTAGTTGCTTGTTCTCATATTTTTATTAATTATGTGCTTTTTACCAGCTATATTAAACAGTTTGTTTCCCAGGAGTAGAACAGCAGCTGTAAGGCCTTTGAAAATATTCGTTAGTGTCTCAATATAATGTGAACCCCCCACTGTTTAATGTAGAAGGACTGTAGGTTATATGCTGAATTTAGTCTACAATACATTTTTACTTATAGTTCCCAGTTTTTCTTTAAGATTTTTGCATTTTTAATCTCCGGGCTTTCTCACTTTAAATTTTGCCATAGTTTGTGTTTTTCTTTAAGTGGTTGCCCTTGAAATTTAGTTTGCTGAAGTTTAAGCTTTTATAATTCATCAGTTTCCTAATTAAATAGTTTTCTAATTCTGTGGATAGATGGTTGAAAATGTGAACTCTCAAGTCTCAAATTTACCTAGGCAATTAAAAATTACACTGTATTTTGAGGCCCAAAATTTTTGGTAATGATTTTCACCTCTTAACTCTTGCATAACTGGAAAGAATGAATCGTGGCTTTCAGGGCTGGCAGTGTAGCCCGTCTCTCTACTTGGTTTTTCTGTGCAAAGGGAAGGTCTTTCTTCTTTTCCTCCCTCTTCCCCAATCCTGACATTGTAGGTGCTGGTCAGACAGGATTTGTGCCTGGCAGGCACTACCATGTTCTAAATTTCCATGGTTAGGCAGTCACCATCACTTTGTGTTCCTGGTAGTTTTCAATCTTCTCCCCATTTGAATGTTTTTCACTGGGTGCCTGAGCATTGCCCACACAAGTGTTGTGCAGAACTAACTATAGTGTTATTGTCTAGTGGCAATGAAGTGGCTGGGAAACAAAACACAGAAATACAAGGCAGCTGATGAAATTTCTGTCCATAAATGAGTCACAAGCTTTTTGGAAATCTCTTTTCTACAAGCACCTTTATTTTTCCTTATGTGCACAGAGTGTGATACTGAATTTCTCACACATATTTATGGCCCAGGACCAATAAAATTATTGTAATACTTAAAAATGAACAGCAATTAACAAGTTGATTTGAAAAACATTTTGCATTTTACTATTTTTAGTCCTCTGAGGTCCAGAAAAATATTTTGCCAAAATCTTAACTTTCAGCAAACAAATATAATTATGTCAAATATGATGCCAAGCAATTTTAATTATCATCATATCATAATAATAATGCTATTTCCCACATACACACTTTCATTTTTTGCAGATATAAGGTTTTTGTCGTCTTCTACATCTCTATTTGTGTGCACACACTAAGCTGGACATTTTTCTTGTGAGTTTTTAGTATTGCCAATAATCATACACTAAGAATTTCATTTTGGCTTGCAACAATAGGGCTTTTCATAGGTAATTTGAAGGATAAATCAGTAATTATGCATTTAATTGGCTAATAAATCATAGCACATTTCCCTTATTTTCTGTAGTGCTATGATAAATCTTTATAATGTGGCCTGGTGTATTTTTGTAAAGAAGAAAACTAAAGGGCTTGTTTAGTGTATGTACAGTGCAGGAGTGACATAAATATATAAGGCCCTCTAAGGTGTTTACTGTGTTGTATGAGAAGTCCCTGTGATTACCTGTTTAGGGATTTTATGAATGTACATTTTAAAGGATGTATTGAAGTTTTAGATTTTACCACTATATCATGTATATATTTAGTAGGTAAATAGCAGGAGGGGAGCTTGCTCAAGCTAAAACAAATTTACAAATAATACTGGAGTAGAACTTCTTGAAATCTTTGTACTTGTGATTCTGATTGTTATAGCATGAATTCGCGGACTTTTACAATGTTGCTAATTTTCAGAGCTGTAATGTTTTTGTAAATGGTGAATGGATACTTATTCAAATGCTTTAAAATTTGAGAAAGGTTTTAGGTAGCAGAATCTCTGCATGTCATTTCCATCAACACTGCAGGTTACGGTATTTCATTTCCTTATGAGAAAAGATGTGGGATCATTTTGTATGTTTGTTCTCATTTAGAG
Organism: Hylia prasina; assembly: GCA_013397195.1. Classification (NCBI taxonomy): domain Eukaryota; kingdom Metazoa; phylum Chordata; class Aves; order Passeriformes; family Sylviidae; genus Hylia; species Hylia prasina. Next base: position 1,301,359 of record VYXD01001702.1, on the reverse strand, counting down.
GGTGAATTTTTCCTAAACTATTTAATGAATGAAATAATTCAACACAATAACCTACATTGCCACAATTAAATGATGAATAAAGACCAGGTTGGTAGAAAAGAATGAAGTGGCCATTTTATTGTCTTCATGAGAGGAAATTGGAGAGGATGGTTGTTACAATAAAAATTTGGGTTAACATAACTCATTTACAAGAATTTAAGGCATGAATGACATTGAATTATATGCCTAGAAAATTCTGTCATCTCAGTGGCAAGGCCAGTACCTAAAGCCCCCAAAAGACTTTGTTCTGTACATTTTCTGAGTCAGATGGAATTTTTATGTGTATTTCCATGTCAGATGTGCCCTGGAATAGACTCATTATTACTCTAATAGGAGTTTGTTGAGAGACAAGGAATGGGTTTTTTTTAAAGCTAAAACTTTACAATTAATTATTTCATAAAACAGTTCACAACATTTTCTAGGTGGAGTGACTATAGCAAGATTTATATTAATACAGAACAATGTTTCCAATAGGATTTTAGTATGTGTGCATGCAAGCTAAGTAGTAGTAGGACATGCTATATTATTACATTTCATAAAAACAAGAAAAACCACCTGCATGGGGTGGCTGCATAAAAGCCTGTAATTTTGATGTTTTGTTTAATTATAAAATGTCCACTTGAATTTACTTACATCCTGGGGGGGGGAATGGTATTTAGAGAATTGAGAACACTGTAAGATGAAGGATTAATAAATGGCTTCTAGCATTACATTAATAAACAATTGGAACATTCTGCATTAAGGTTGATCAACTCAACCTACAGTGCTCAAATTAAATTTATATTATGTCCTCCGTGTCACTCCCCAAATTAAATACAGCAAAAACTCAATGGGACCAGTCAGAGAAGTTCATTTAACTTTAGTTTTATAGCAAGCAAGCACACCCTGTCTAATCCTTGTGTGGCAAGAATTCTGTTGTTGCAGAACAACCATTTTCTAAATTATTGCAGGTGTTTCATACTTTCATGCCAATAATGAAGTAGAGAATAGGTTCTTTCCAAGGAGCTCTAGCTATTTTTTCTTTGATTCTCACAGTTTTCTTCATCATTTATTTCAAACCCATGGTAGTTGGAAGGCAGATACAGAACAGGATCTGGAATTGAAACCCAAATATTTGATTAAACAAAATGGTAACTTCCTGAACCATCTTCCACAAAGATGTAACGGAAAACAATTTCCCCACATTCACTTATCACATACATCATTATGGAAATGTGCTACATGGCTTCAGTAATTTATGAGTGGGGGCAAAAAAAGAGATTTCTATTCAGAAGCACAGCCCACTGCAGCCATACTCCTCCTAATGAACAGTTTGATGAATAACTCTTATCCATTTGCCCACTATACCAGTCCTGAAATTGTCCCATCGCCACCAATTTATTTTCTATGGGCATCATATCATATTGTGTTGTATTCTGTTACAGTGCAATGGAAGAGAAGTGTGAAGAGGGTGGGAGTCAATGATTAAGATACCCATTTTAAGTGAAGATTGTGTCTGTTCTTTGACATGACTACAGTAACATTTATACATTGTGCACTTCTACATTTGGATTGTATTTCTGGTTCCTTTTCTTCACTTGTGAGTTAGAAATTCTTGGCAAAGCTGAATATACAAAATAAATATAAACCTCACTGTAAAGATGGGTCCCTCAGAGAGAGAGGGAGAGAGAGAGGAGAAAATGATTTAATGCAATAATGATTTTAGCTATACACAGGCATCCCTTTTTGGTCTCGATTTGTTAAATTACCTGACGTCTCCCTGTGTAATTTAAACAAAATTTTGTTCTCTAGTCTTTCTTCCTTTTGAGCTATCTTCTCAAGGAGAAGGATGATGAATGGAAACATAAACATAGCATGAGAATGTGAACTAGTTCCCAAACATTTCAGTGGTTTTTATAAACAACTGGTCATTGTTACCTTTTGCTGGATTACAATTTCCTTTAGAACAACAGTGCTCTTCAGCTGCATTACAAAGTTGATTCTAAATGTTTTTGCATAGTTGCTTAAAGGCTTTAATGTTTAAATAATGGTTATATAATTATACATTGTTTAAACAATTAGCTTTTAAGGCTAGCAATAAGCTTACATTTTATACACATACTACCAAAAAATGATAATGAAACTGCATTTAAAAGATATGAACTGACCTTAGAGTGAGCAATCGTAGTTCACGGACATTTGTTTCGGTTTTAAAATGGGATTTTTAACATGCATGTTTTATTTGTCACATGACTGGTCTTTGCTGCCATTCTCCTGGGCTAGCCTTTGAGCACAGGCATGGGCAGTGGTGAGTTTTTCACCTTCTGAATCCCATTTTCAGCACTCCTGGTGCCTTGTGTGCCCTCTTCTCTGCGATAGCAAGTGCCAGCTTGCATCCTGCTGGTCTACACAGGCACAAAATGTTGTCTGAGGCTGGAACTGAGTGTCCTGTATGAGCAGGATTAACATCACAGCATTGTTAATTGTCCCCTAAGACATTGTGGCAGCTGTTGATATATATTTCAAAACAATCAAAACAACAGCAGTTGACACAAATTAAGGTAATGCTTAGCATCTTAACTTCTAAAAAGTGTCATATTTTGGGTCTACAATTTCTGCTTAAGCTATGATTGGTTTGCCTTTTTAAAATAACACAGAGTTGCATTTGTATTCTTCTAGAATGGCACTCATAGAGTGATTAAATTAAGAATTTTTTATATGTATAACAGCTTATTACAGTAGCAGAAAGTCTAAGGATAAAAAAGTAAATACATTTTGTCTATTTCATAGAAGCATTTTAAAAATCATGTTTTACAACCGCACTATGTTTTCATTTTAGATACTGTACAGCTTTAACGACTTTCTAATTTATACAATTTTTGTTTCATTGTCAAAACATTTAATTATATCATGTCTTGAAGGTGTAAAGCTGTCAAATAAATCAGAGGCTCAGTATAAACATTTGGTGAATTGCTTTTGCTACCACACTGTAGTTGTTACTGGGCAGTTAGTGGAACTTTTTTAAAGCATTTACTCAGCAGGTACAGGACAGCGCTGGCACAATGAATTGCTGATTGCTTGTAAAGCAGCAGGCAGTAATGCCCTCACTCTTTGGAACTCTGCTTTGTAAAATCCAAGTGGCAAGATAGCGTGGCACAGAGAGCCAGCGCACAGCAAATGTGTTTGCTGCCTAAGGGCTGCTGGAGATTGCCAATTCTATTCCCCCCACCCCACAACCCCCCCCCAAA
>VYXD01001702.1:1244495-1298085 GCA_013397195.1 Hylia prasina | reverse complement strand
ACCCCCCCCCCCCCCAAAAAAAAAAAAAAAAAAAAGAGAGAGAGAGATACGTGTAATTGCAGTTTTTCCACAGTGTAAAAAGTAAAGTTCCCACCACTAGAGGGAAGGGAAAGTGTTGAGGCTTTATAAAATTTGGCAACGCGGGCATGGAAAATGGAAAGGTTGCTTTTCTTGATGAAGGCTTTGATAGCTGTATTTAAATAAAATTAAATTTTAAAAAACCCAAACAACAACAAAAAAAGAAGACAACAACAACAACAAAAAGACAAAAAATCAGACCAACAGCTTGCAGGTGCTTTTAAAATGTTTAACCTCCCTGTGAAAAGAGGCGACCCTTCTCTTTTTCGGCCAATATTTTGTCGCGGTGTCAGTACAAACTGCAGGCTGCCCAGAGCCGGGTTTGGATGAAGTAAATTAGTTCTACTTTGAAGCTTTTCTTTTCTGCTCCTTAGAGAGTGAATGGGGAGGCCCTGGTGCCGAGAGCTGCTTTTCATTAGTGTCCCCACGTACCCATTTGAAAGGCAGAGCTCTCCTAGCGCACACAAACACGGCGCTAAAGCAAAGCTTTCCTTGCCGCACGGCTCCTCGTCTCCCTTTCCAGTCAGGTGCTTCCCAATCAGAGTTAATTACTGCGGTCATTTATTCCGGTCACCCTCGCTCCGTGTCCGGGTGGCCTCGTTTGAAGCGGGCCAGGTTTGAAAGCCGCCGCGGGGTCCCCGGGAGCTCCTCATTAGCGCCGGGGCCGCTCCCCCGCCCAGCGCATCCCGGCACCCCTTAACCCCTCGCTGGCCGGGAACGGGGCCCGGATCTCGGCCACGGCTCGGGGCAGGGCCCGGCGGCTCCGGGCTCCGCCGGGGCGCTGAGGGGAGGCATCCCCCGCTGCCCCGCCCGCCTGCTCGCAGCGTGTACAAACGATTTACAGACGTATACAAAAAAAGGGGGTTTTTGCTGTTGGGCGCACACCCGGCGTAATTGAAATAAAGGGTAGAATTGTAAATGCAGAGCTGGTTTCCCATATGCCCTGCAGGGCAAAGCTGAGGTGACGGAGGCTGGTACCTGTGGCACTGGGGTGACAGAGGCTGGAAGAGGTGCCTGTGGCAGTGGGGTGATGGAGGCTGGCGGAGGTACAGAGACTGGAGGAGGTACCTGGATTGGCACTGGGGTGACAGAGGCTGGAAGAGGTGCCTGTGGCAGTGGGGTGATGGAGGCTGGCGGAGGTACAGAGACTGGAGGAGGTACCTGGATTGGCACTGGGGTGACAGAGGCTGGAAGAGGTGCCTGTGGCAGTGGGGTGATGGAGGCTGGCGGAGGTACAGAGACTGGAGGAGGTACCTGGATTGGCACTGAGGTGACAGAGTTCAGAGGGGGTACCTGCAGCAGTACGTGCCCTGTGGTGTGAAGTTGGTGGTACTGTATAGCTATGGGTTCCTTTCACTTCTCTGGGTAAAGTCACAGTTTCCCAGGATGTTCTGAGTTGAAAGGGACCCACAAGGATCACTGAGCCCAAGTCTTCAGTAAACGGTGACGGTCCCTTAGGGCTCTGGTGAAACAACCACCCGATGGTGTCCTTGGGCTTAGCATCCTCTGAGTGCTGCGTGCCACTCCACAGGCTTATTAGAGTGTTATTTGATTACAACCTTGTAATTTGGTTGTTGCTGCTTTAAAACATAATACTGTGCTGTATTTTTTTTCTGGTTTTGTATTTTTGTAAGCTTTTTTTTTCCCCGTCCTGTGGAAGTAACATCATAGATAGTTGCTTGTTTTCCCTCTAAACAGCAAGAGCTGGTCCTGGGAGTTCAGCTTCTGAATTAAATTGTTATTTGGAAGATGGGGGTTAAATATAATTTTGCTGCAGTATATTTTTACTTTATTTCTGAATGTTAGGGGTTTTTTAGCACATCTATGAAGGTAAGCTGCTGTTAATAGAAGAGAAAATTTTAGGATTTTCTAGCATCTTATTTAACTTATAACAGGAGAATATGTGGTTAATAAAAATGTTAATAATTGACCACATGCTTTTTCCGCATCCAAGCTCTGAATGGTCATAGTATTCATCTCCTGTACCCTTCCCACTAACATAGTTCATGGCAGAGTAATATAAAGGTTATGAAAAGTTTGCTCTCAACTGGCTGCAGACTCTGTTGCACTTGGAGGTGTTTATGCCTTGGTTTCCTGAGCATGCTCAATATACTCAATATATCATTTGTCTTTCTGTGTACAGCTGTCAGTGGAAATTTGAGGCTGGTTAGGTAAAAGAAGGGAATAACATCCAGAAAATATTACTCTATTTACAAGAAAACATTATGAACAAAACTGTTTGAAACTTAACATGCAACACATCATGAAATTGGAATAAAAATCAGAAATTTTGTGTTTTCTAAGGATGGATGTTTTAGGAAGTAATTTATAAACACAATTCATTTTAATTTTTGTTTGATTTCTTTCAAGCACTGAACTTCACTCCTAAGAGCTCTTTGTTCTGTTATGAATTCCAGGCACCATGAAACAACCCAGTGAATCCACTGGGAGAGGGAATGACGAAGTCAGGATTGGGACAGTGTCCAGCTTAATCAGGAAACTGGGAGCTCTTGCCCTAGGGTATTTGATAGGTGAGCAACCCTGAGCACCAGTTTGTCTGGATCCAGACTTCCCAATAGCTTGGACAGCTTGTTATGCAAATGTGCCAGAATAAGATATTAAATGGGAACCTGCTGTGTTTGAGCAAGTTTGGAATGAGCATTTAATTTTCCAAATAGTATGTTCCACAAATCTGATTATTTTTCCTGAAATGTTGAATGTCCTTGCTGCACAAAGTCTTCCTTTCTCTGTCATTCTCAAAGTCAAATGACGATTCTCCTTTGTCATTCCAGTTAAATGCCAGCTTCAAGGAGTCTGATGTACCTGTCAAACACACCTTGTAGTGTCATCCTAAGCAACCCCTCAAAATGGCTTTGTGATCAGGGTTTCACTGTTCACAGTCATCTCAAGCAAGCAAATCTTGTTCTTAAGCTGAGCACCTCAGCCCCAAAAGTTACACGTTTATCTCATGTGATAATATAGTGCTTTTGCCTATTTTTTTAGCTGTTTCATTTATTCAGATGCGTTACCCTAATTGCCTTGTAATTCTTGTATTCTGTTCCGCAAAAGCTTTAGAATAATTGTATTCTGAATTAGTAGACAAGTCAAATGACAAGATTGATATGGCTTTTCTGCATTGCATCTAAACTGTGTTTTAAATTTTAAATTCCTTGACCTTTGTCATACCATTTCCTAATCTTAAACAACTTTTTCTGGGGCGTTTTATTTGCCCCCCACCACTGGCTTCAAAGACAAATTAGGTTAGTCTCTACAACTCCTCTAAGATGTTTGCTTGTGCTGTTTGCAATGATTTGAAGACCATGTGTTTGCAACCATTTCTGTCTCCTCTTACATGCATACTAATGCTTGTTGGTCATTACAGCTCTTGTGAATTGGGCATACAACTGACACATCAAAGCACAGCATAAATGCTGCAAGCTGTTGAAACAGAGTGCAAAAATAAAGCAACAGTTCACTTTTAGGGCTTACAGAATGTGTCTTAGGGAAGAAAGAAATGTACAAGCAGTTTAAATGTAAAATACATTAAAAAATCACTAGTTTCTCACAGTTTGAAGTGTGTTGTTCTGTCAGTAACCAAACAATATGCTTAGGCTTAAACTTTGAGAATTTAAATTTAATGGGGTGGCAGCCTAAATACTTAATTGAAAGCCATTTCAACTGTGGCTTTGTCTGTGTTCACACAAATCTTTTTTTTGCATTTTAGTGATGCAAGCTCAGTTCATGTTTTTGATTCTTTCTAAAGCTTCATGACCTTCACTGCAGTCACTGAGTTTGTATATTGCTTTAGGATTATGCTACCTGTATGTTCAGCAAATGTAAGCAGGCTAAAATCCCACTCTAGTACGTTCCTGAATTTCAGAATTTGGTCTGTTTCAAGCTTCAGCATTTACAAAGCTGGTACAGCCTCAAAGGCAAGCAAATGTTGTACGGTTTGAAGTTTTGCAGTGTTTTGCACCTCTCTCTTAAAGGGAAAGAATCTGTAATATAAAAAGCTGAATGACTGTTTACCATCCTTTTAGAGGTGTGGAGTCCTCTGACCTTTCAGTTTGTCTTTGCTAACACTTGACATTCAGACTGTGGTCACAAGGCTCAAGGAGTGCCACACAGAAGTGCCTCGGCTAGGAGTAATGCAAGTGAGCTGAAGTGTTGGAAGCAGTGTCCCTGCATGAGACATTTCTGAGGGGAAAAGTAGGTTACCTTGTCAGAGTGGGATGCTGAGACAACCAGTGCACAGCATTGCACTGTGAAATGCAGTCCTGCCTGGTGGGATTTTGGTGTTTGGTGGTTGGGGTCTGGGGTTGGTTGTTTTTTTTTTTTGAACACAAGGCTTCATCTGAACTAATTTGACTGAGCCAACTGTCAGCTGTGTGGTTAACAGCCTGTGCTTCTATGGGTAATAGGTTCCAGATCCAGGCTGTCAGTCTTCATGCAAACAAGTGCTGGAGGAACTGGGAGAGGAATTGCTGAATTTCAGGGAGGAGGGAACTTCCTGCCTCCTTTTGGTGTGGTGTGTGAAGATTTTCAGGGTTTTCATTCCCTGTCCTGGCCTCAGGATGTTGATGACTTTTCTGTGGGAGAGAATCCTCTTAACAGCATAGCAGACATTTTAAATGTGGACAATAATTTCGTGATGTGGTAGGGGAAAGTGAAAATGGTCAATAGCTCAGCAATACCTCCTGGTGTTACCAATACTTGCTTATAGCCAACTTTGCAGTAAAAAAATAGTTATGGACTAACCAGTCACAGTTGGATATTCTGTGTGTCCCTGGGGAAGGACAGATGCCAGCCACATATAGCAGTATTATCAGAGTTATGAATAACGATGGCCATTTGTGTGATTTCACAACTGCAATTAATTATGGCTTTTATAAATAATTTTTAATGTAGGGGAATGTAGTAAAGGACTCCTGATCATTTTTTTTTGTTCCTACCAATTCTGTACCTTTTCTATCTCTTGTTCTGAAGAAACCAGTCAGTTGGGACAGGCCCATTCTTGGTGTGCCTTTTGGAAAGCATCTATTTACTGATGGAGCCAGTTGACGGAGACAGGTTTTGCCCACTCTTGTTTTTTGGTAGGGAAGTTAACATTGTAACAACCATGAATTTGTGAACACCTGAGGTGAGGCAACACCTAAGGGAGATGTCTAAACTTTGAAACTTAAGAATAAAAATGCATAATTTGTTCTATTCATAAACTGTTCATGGAAGATTGTAGCAGTTCTGCCTAAAAATATTTCTCTCAAATTTGCAGGTTATCAAGGATATACTGAGAAATATTTTAAAGGTGATCACTACCCTTGATGGATAGAGTAGCTACAGATGCTCCGATGCAAGTTTTCCTATTCACTGAAATCTTTTATTCCTGGCACTTAATAATAGACATTTCAGTTGAGAATAAAGCTGATTTTCAAAAGAGATGCAGTTTTCCTTCTGTAAAATGTGTAGCAGCTGTCTGAGTTTTCCATTTAAACTACAAAATAACTGTTGTAGACTCAATATAGAAATGACCAAAAGATAAAAAAAGTGCTTAAGATTTTTGGCTAAACATGCTACTCTTATTTTGGTAATAATGACATTAATTCAGATAGGAGTTTGAATCATTGCATTAAAAAATATTTTTCTTTGTTTATGTGCTGCTTGTGCAGAGTATACCTTGCCACAAAATTTCAGTAAGTGTACACCATTACACAAATTTTATTTTTTGTCTGTGCTTACTATCTTAATGTTAAATACCGAGAAGAAGGAACAGAGGAGGGGAAATTAATCTTCCAGAGATCCCCTATGTCTGAGCTTCCCAAATTGCTGATATCCTTTTTTTCTACGAGATCAGTTATCTTCAGTAAAACATCTGAGTTAAATGCTTTGTTAGGACTGTATTTTCTAGAGCACTTTATCCTGGTGTCACTAACCAAGCAGAGAAATAAAGTAAAATGCCCACTTTTGTTACAGCAGTAATAAAGAATTATCTGGAACACACATACTCGCACACACAAAGGAAAAATGAAATAGTTATTTTAATTTTTTTCTGTAAGTAATGCTCAGTTTCTTAAGTATTTAATGCTTAAAAAAATTTGTAAAATACAGTAAGTAAAACTAAATACATTTGCTTGAAATAGTTACTTAACAAGTAAAAAACCACCAGTCATGTAAATGGTTTTGATGTCCCTTTTGTCCATTTGAAATACGTTACCTCATGCAGAACATGGAGTTTTCTACTTAGTAGGTTTGCTGTCCTCTTTCTTCTGATATCCTCAAGGCAAGCCTGAATTCTGTACCTTTCTAATAACTTTATATAGATCTTTATTCTCAGATGTCTACCCCTGTGATCAAACAGTGTCGCTGGTGAAAGCACATTTGGTAATATCCTTTTTAATTCCTGGAGGTTACTGAGAAACCTCTAAAGATAAAGCCAGCACTTGAAGAGTTAATATGTTATTAGGAGGACAGGAAATCTGGCAACTATTGCAGAAACTAGACCTAATGGTGCACACAAACAATTTGTCAGTCTTGGTAAAAGGGAATAGCTTTCCGCAAAGTGCCTGCGTTTGCTTTGTTTGAACAGCCTAAACTTTTCCTTTTCGAACTTTAAATCTTAGAAGTGAAATGTGATCCCCATATTGAATCAAAATAATTTAATTCGAAACATATTTTGATTGGAACAAGGCTGACGTGAAAAGAAACTCTAGAATAAAAAAAAAAAAAGTTGAAAGGACTTTCTATCGTATATTTAGCAGGAAAATTTGAAACAGTTCTAATTAGGCTGAAAAAACCAGCCTTCTTCATTGTAACTTACAAAGGTCATATATCAATGTTAAGGCAGCATTACCGACTTGTGTCTGAAAGCCTGAACATGCAAACATCATTCCAGTTGTTTAGTTTTGGTGGCTTTGGGGTTTTGTTTTGAGTGCACGTGCACACACGCATTTCCAAGCCAGAACACGTATTTAGTTTAAAGTACTTACCTGCTGCTGCAGTTATGGGGGTGTTTTGTCGTGTTCAAGAAGAATATTTTTCACCTGAAAGTTGTGGTTGTGCTAAAAGATGTGTGAAATCCTCATTCATGCTTTTCTGTTCATACATGAGTATTTTTCAAATGGGACATAAAAGAGACTCCATTTTAAGTGTATCAGAGGAAATTCTTCCAGAGGGGAATTAAAATTTTTAGTCCATTAAAGGTAACAGGCAATTATTTTTACTTGAGATTTATTTCTTACTTGCTGGTGAAGTGTATTCCTGGGTTTGTTGGTTTGATTGGTTGGTTGGTTTTTCTTTTAATCCCATCGAATAAATAGAAAAGATTATTCATGCACAAGCAGTTTTAGTTTCTCAGCAAAGTGTCTCCTTTCACGTTAACATTTCATCAACCAAATTTTGCATGGGTCGGACTCTTGTTCTGTCGTTCAAATAAGAGTTGCGTGCATGCTTTATGCTGTGCTTCAAAATTACTTTGCTTTAATCAGCATAGGATTAAGGCAAGTCTGTCATTTATTTCTGAATAGCTTGACTATGAATATAAATCTCTGCTGATGAAAAAAAATGCAGTTAAACCTTTCATCTAATTTCAGAGTTGTAACATCCCAAACTCAAACACGGTATATATTCATTTTTAATAGACATCACTTCATATGCTGTATGTCACTGCATAAAATCTAAAGCAGAAATAAAAGCAGAGGGCAAAAGCCATAGTAGTCACTTCAAAGATACAAATCTTGATTCCAAAGGTATAATATTGTTTGGGAAAATGTATCATGATAAATCTTTAGAGACTCTATACTGGTAAAAGGAAGAATCATTCCCAGACTGCTAATTTTACGTTTTCTGTTGTTCCATCTTTGTTCTACCAAATCATTTGTATTAGTATTAGACTGAAGTTAGTCTTTGGGTGCCAGCAGTAAATTATTCCCTGTTCAGTCCTTTCAGAGAACAGAAGAAGATGCTCATAAAACAGTGAATTTCAGAGTTGTTCACAATGAGATAGTTTTGATTGCACATATTTAGTGGCATCAGATTGTGCATTTGAAAAATATTTATGAATAAACTAAAATTTCCTAGTTAGATCAAAGCTTCTATTTGTTGATGTGTCTGAAGTGTTTCTACCTTGGGAACAGAGAAATGAAAGTAACTAATAGGTGTTTGTGTTTGACATCTGTATACTGTACTTTTTAGCATATCTCAAGTGTTTTAGTCTCTGCCTAATAGATCTCATTAAAGAAACTGATATCAGCCCCAAGACAGTTTGTCAAAGTTAATATGAGTCCCCTGTGGACAGAATTGACAATCTGTGTGTGGCTTCACGTGACTGCCTTTCCATGGGCTTGTTTGATCCATTAGCAATTGGACATCAGTCCCTTGTTTGTTTTACAATAATTCAGTGGAATTGGGTATTGCTGTATATGCTGGACGTTTTTGGGCAATTCCTTGTTGTGCACATTTCCCTCAGAGCAGAGGGTGAGCAATGTGCTCCCTGTGCCCTGGGGGCACTGGCAATTCCTTGGTTTGCTCCAGGAGCAGCATGGAAGGATATTCACATCCCATGGCTGCATGCTGGGTTTAACTCGAGCCTTAACGAGCACTGCCTGTCCTAAATGAAGCTGAGGCTGAAGTAATCCTAAATGATGAACCATGGATAGGCTTGGCTTAGGTTTGCAAGAGGTAAATGCTAACAGCAACGTTTAAAAGCAGCAAACAAGGCAACCCCTCTTCTTTTTGTAACCAAATAGTTCTGCAAATTGCAACCTCTACTTCTCAGATGCTTTCTTAAGGAGGGCCCATATTTAAGTGTATCAATGTGGTTGCAAAGTGCATCATGCTGATCTGGCACATGGTATTGTTTCCCTTGGAAGTCTGTTCTTTAGTCATTATACAAGCTGTTAATTATTGTTCCCCCATTGATTATGTGATAGCATAAGCACTCCTCTCTAATCCAGACCTTAACTGTGAACCTGAAATACCAGGCAAGCTTATTTGGCCTCTGAATTTGTGTGCTGTTCAGTCTGTCCTTCAAGGACCTGATGCTGACTGTAGGTTGTTTTCAGTTATCTCTTTCACTTAGGATTTAGCAAGGAAGATTTTTCAATGGCTTAATGAGGGGAAAAAATTACCTGCTTTTGAATCGGTACAAATTTCAAATGTAAAATAACTTCAAATTTGAAAAAGAGAAGTAAGATCAGGATGGCTCCCAACCATTCCCTGAGAAGGAAAAGTGTTTCAGTTTTGCTTCTTTGAGGAAAAAACCCCACATTTATACAGATGTTAATCTAAAGAGCTTGCTAAAGGTATTCCTTTAGTTATTCAGGTCCAAATGCTTTGTGAGGGTAATATGACTCACTGAAAATCTAGCTTTTGTAGAAAAGGAGAATATGAACAACTTCAGCACATGCTGAACATTTACATATGTATCTATAAAAAAAACCTCCAAGTTCCTAACATTGTCATTTTCTTGGCATTAAATAGTTATAAGGATAACAGTAAGTATGTTCCAGGGTTAAATTTTTTAGTTTTTCTAGCGGGATAGCATGAAAATTCATTCTTATCATTGTCATTTGCTGAGCCCTGTAGAACTTTATTGCACATTGCAGTATTATGGACACTCATGAGACTCCTGACTGGTTTTATCTTATTAAACAATTTTGAAATCATTAATTTTTAATTGGCCTGCTTGTGGTTTTTTATAGTTTTAATTGTGTGTCTGTTTCTAACTATTGGGTGTTTTCTAAATTAAAAAGAAAAAAAAGTCCTATCTAAGCATATATGTTGTAAGGTATTGCTGTGTGATCATCCAGATACTCTACTGTGTGGTGATTCATTTTAAAGAATGCTTTCAGCAATTCAGTATCCTAATAAAAGTAATAATAAAAAAAGAATGATATGATGTCTAAGATATGTACAGGTCTTTTCTTGATTGAAAGTTCTAATTAAGTGAATCGAGGAAAATTAACTGAAATTAGCTGTCAGAAAGTCACATTTAAATGAGTGATGATCTGGTGTGGCAGTAAACATTTAAATGATATAAATTGCCATTTAAGTGTATGGTTTAATGTTTGTCATGCATTAATATGACATGAAACTGCAGTGACAATCAAGCAGCTTGCTCTAATTTGAACATATTTAGGGCTTTTGTGTGGAGTGCACCACACAAATTAAGACAATTGCTGGTTTTATGTGTCAATTTAAATGTTGTTTTCAGGCATCGGTTAATGAAACAAACCCATCATTTTTGTGTGCAAATTGCAGAGTGATTTCCCTGGTTTTCAGATTAATTTCAACTTCCTCTGCTCAAAATTAGGGATTTTCTTTGCAAGGAAAATGCCATTCATTTTGCTAGATGAAGAGAAAATCTGTTTATTATGTTTTTTCATTTGGTAATTCACATCAGAAGTACATTGAATTCTCTGTATAAAATAGAAAAAACAAATCCTGATAGTGATTTAATCTATGTGAATTAACCCTTTAGATGACAATGATTTTCAGGTTACCTTTTAATGTAGTGTTTTTTGGATGCTCTTGTCTTGGTTGTAACTGGATAACATCTTCAAAAAAGCAGCTTAGTCATTCAGCGTAGTACTTCTATACAGGTTTGTGCACAAGAAATGCATGAAAGTCTTGTCAGTTTGATATTTCCAGCCTGTTAAAAAATTTTTACCCTAACATGCCTGGTTAGTTAGTCCTGTTTCTATCTAATTCTATCAGTCTTCTCTCTGGCTGTCTGAATCAGATAATCCTGCTGTTGTTATTCAGCATGCAGATCACACAGGAAAGCACAGTTTCATCTGGGGAGTGCATAGAAACATAGCCTGGCTGTGTATAAATGCACAAATGCTTTCCACTTGCTGCTTTTTTTTTCTTATTTCCACTATTACAGTGTAAAAAGAGAGGTCTCCTGGTCAGTAGGAAGTAGGGCATGAGACCCTGGCATCTATCACAAGGCCCACCTTTTTTGGGATAGAATGTCAAAAATACTCTTATCCATTCTGTATTTAGACTTGTTAAGATAATTTTGCATGCTATAAAACAAAAATGCTCCTGCTACCACCAAATGATGACTGTTTGGAAAACTCAAGTTTGTGTTTTGTGTGTGTTTTTTTTTCACAGGCGTTAGAAAGCGAGTTTGTTTCCTGCCAGCTTCACCAGTGGATTGATCTGATTTTTGGCTACAAACAACAAGGGCCAGAGGCTGTTAGGTCCCTGAATGTATTCTACTATTTGACTTATGAAGGAGCTGTTAATTTAAGTTCAATAACAGATTCTGTATTGAGAGAGGTAAGTTTGTACTTTATAAATACAGAAAAGTCTTCGTTAACCACTGTGGTGTTGAAACTGTAAAGACTCCACATTGTTCAAGGCTTCTGGTGAATGTTCAATGTCTTTGTGTTTTCTTGTGGTTTGGCCACAGGCCAGTCAAATGCAAGGTGCCTGAACCAGTTGTCACAGCATGCAGAATTAATAGAACAAGGATGCAAGTTGTTCTTAAACTTTGTGCACCTGGATTTGAGCCCAAGCTGGATGCCAATATAAAAACAAATGTTCAAGGATTGCTTCAGCTGCTGAGTTCAGTCATTTTGTTCCTTGATACTGGATCTTGGTGCCATGAGCAACCTTGATTTGGCTTGTGCTTCTGAATTTACTTTTGCACTTTTAACAGTTCTCTTTAAGTGCAGCCTTGCATATGTAGCAAACATCAGAGTTTTGTAGCCTCTGATATTTTAATTTGGCTGGCTATCAAGTTGAAATAACTTGGCATGTATTTTTCAGAGGCAAAAGAAAATATTTCAGAATTGGAAAGATCAGTAGCTTTACTCAGACTCAGCATCATTCAGAAAATCTATTTGCCAAAGTATCTCACAGAATATTGTGGGTTTAAAAGTTCTTCCTCCTCCACCTAAGCAGCTGTTTAGAAAAGGACAGGATGGGGTGATTAAAACAGATTTTCAATTGATTTTATGTCCTCTCTTCAAACACTATATTGGTAGCAAGTTTAGCTGCAAGTATATTAATTATAGAATAAATGTAAACATACTTTATTGTAAAATATTCTGAGCCCAAGAAAACAAAGCAATATGAATGTTATCAACTGTTTTATTTAGAGGGGATACAGGGACTGGCTTAATACCAAAGTGATGGCTCAGTGTTGTCATTACATGGCTTGCCATCAGTCTGCAAACTGCAACTTAGTCTATTTAAACCTAAAATACATACATTGCTCATAAATACCTTTAATTGAGCTAAGAAAAGGGATACTGGGACACGTGGCTTACAAGCAAAAATGTCATCATCTGGCTTTGGAAAAGCTGTTGACCCAAGAATCATCTAGTAGATGTTCACTGTGACATCTTTTCAATTCACTGGGAGTGTTTGCTCACTCTGTGTTGGCAAGGAATTATTCTTACCTTTTAGGAGTATTTAGTAGACTCTTGAAGTGTTTGGTTAAACTGTGAGCTGAAATGTAGGCTGGGTAATGTGTGTAATTTGTTCTAAATTTTGCTGTTAAATGAACCATCACTGAACCTTTATTTATGAATTATTAATATAATATGAAAATGAATATAATAATTGAAGTAACACTGGTGAATGTAGCAGTCTCCACACACAATTCTTGTGTAGCTGTAATTTTTCTCGAACTGTTCTTTTATCGCATTTATTGTGATCTGTGAGTTACTTGTGCTACAGCCTGAAAAAAAATTGAGGGCCAGGGAAGTTACAAATGTTTCGAAATGTGGATCATCTCAGAGAGGCATTTACTTTATTACCAAATACCTTGAATTAGTCATATTTTTATTGTATCTTGCTACAATGTTTCTTATTTTTGAGTTCTGTGCTGTCTGAACTGACTAAAGACGAAGACAGGAGAGGGAGAATTTCGGTGTTGTTGAGTTCACAATAGTGCAGTAGCTTAGCAGCAGCAGAATTCTGAAACGCTACTGATGGTGTCCAAAATGCACGCTGATGAATGCAGGCAGCAGAATGAATGGTATCTTGTAGCACTCTTGTTTTGAGTCGCTTGAAGGATTGGCCCAGTGAAATATTTTTGTTTAAGAGTTTTAAGCATGCCATCAGAACAGTGAAAGGTCTCCTGTTTAGTTAGGTATCCCTTGCCATTTACATGTATTTTGTAAAGCCTATTTCTAATTATGTGAATGAGTATGCGTAGTTTTAAATGGCAGATATGATCAGCTCTGATACGATACTGACACTGCAGAAATTTAATGACTCTCATCGCCAATGGTGACTTTACTCTGATTTTACTTACATGTAGAGCTGAAAGTAACGAAAAATCTGTTTGTGTGTATTTCTGTGTGCATAATCATTCTATATCTATGTGCTAAATGAATTTATCATGCACCTTTGACAGCCTCACCTTCTTCCTGCTTGCTAATCCGTCTCCCTGAGGACCCGTGCTAACATTCTGTGCTGCCAAGCAGCTTCAATCAGCATTTATTTTTCTCCTTCAGTCAGCTTGCCAGAAAATATCTCCTCTTTTCTCCACCAAATTCCCAATTAGAGCGCAAATGAATTTCTGATGTGGACAATTAACAGTATTTTTAGGCAGGCACGGCACCTCAGACTTAGTATCTTTTTTATTAGGCAGGTATTAAACTGGATTTCTTGGTTTCAAAAATGGTAGGTGTGGCTTTTTGCTCTCGATGCGATTCAGGTTTGGGTCTTTAAATCTTGACAGTTGTAGCAGAAAAAGCATTTTGATTTGCAAACCTAAACCAAAGAGAAGCTCCTGTATATTCTGAGAGCTGCAAGTTATTGAGGCTTTTAGGTATCACATGGAAACAAAAGCAAGTGCTTAAACCGTGGCAATTTCCCCACATAGATAGTGCTGAGCCTGGAGCACATCAGCAGCGAGAGGGCTATGATGCATGTGTTTGTGAGGTATCTCCACAGATATATGCATGGGCACTGGTGACCTAACTCATCAAAGAGGCCACACACAGAACAATGGTGGAAGGCACTGAGGAGTGGAGGGGTGTAGGTTAATGCAGAATTTCCTTAGGTCTCCTAAATGGCTCCAACTGGCACCTTTATTTTTATAGGCAGTCAGGTTATATATATTACAAGAAGGAAGTACTCGTCTAGGAAGGAAAACTACTTGATTAAAACCATATTCCACCTTTAGTTGGGTTTTTTTTCCCTAACTGAAAATGTGGAACTTTTACATCCTCTTATACTGCTGTGAACAATTTTTTCCTGCCATTCTTTCTGCCTATGGGAATAATAAAAGTAAAGTATTTTGAAAGGAACTGACTGCCATAATAGAAAATTTTAAACTAAAATGCTAACCATGGGCCACATGCTACCTTTTGGCAGATAAACCCTGGGGAGTGCAAAGCTTGCATAATTCAAAGGCAAATCTCAGGGGGAAGGGAGTAGATCAGGAGAGAAGGGTTTGAGTCGCAGCCAGTGGGGGAAGGGAACTGCAGCCAGGAGAAGCAAGGCAAGGGATCCAGTATCCCTGCTGGCATACTGGTGCACTGCTCATCCTGCAGAGACCATTGCTTCCTCCTCCTCTTCCCCTCCAGGCATTTTGGTAGTGCTGTCACTGACTCTGCTCCTTGGGTGTCTTGCTGAAGGAGGTGACAGCTGCAGAGGGAAGTTGCTGTTCAGTGGGCAAGCTGTAAATATCCTTCTGGTGGAAAATGCTGCATTTGCCAGCAGAGCTCTGCTGTGTCACTGCCTTCTGTTGACTTGCTCCTGAGCACCACGTTTTGATCTGTGGAACTCCCAATCACAACATCTGCTGTGGAAGGGCTCTTTTCTTGCCTGGATGGAAGGGACAAGGAGTCATTTAGCACAGACAAATGTCATCCAGCTGTTCTGGAGAGAATTCGCAGCACCTTCTTATCACAAATTCTGCTCTCTTTTTGCCATAGCTGTCCAAGAATGGAGGGGGGGGGAAAAACGTAGAATTAGATCTAAGTCATTCAGACAAGGAACTGATCAGGAGCTGAAGCACAATCCATACAAAATAATTTGTATCTGGGACTGATTGGTGGGTATTTCATCAGTGTTGGTCAGAAGAATAGAAATTCCTCTTGTCTTTGGCTTAGTGTAACAAAAGACAATCATGAATGTGGGCTGCCCTCAGTTACTACTTAAAAGTCCATTTCTCCACTGATATCCCTATGAAGTTAGTGTAAACACCGAATAAAAGCAAAGAAAAAGTTAGTAGCAGGAAGATGAAATATTATTTGGAGAATGCATCCTTGATTTGTCCAGGAAGTACAAATTGTATTTGTAAATAGGATTTACAAATTCAGGAAGCACCCTGAATTTTATACCATGCTTATCAAAAAGCCATGTTTTAAAAAAAAAAAGGCAAAACAAAACAAAACCATCTGATATGATCTTTGAAGTCAGCAATTAAGGAAGACTAATAATTTTTAAATTAGCAACAATAGCTCTAAAAACATAAGAATAAGTCTCTTTAAATTAATAACATCAAGTGATTTGCTTTTAGCCTTAGATAGTTCTCTTGCTTTGTACTGCTTCCTCTGAAGAGAATGTGCCTTTTTGTTACATGAAGATGGTCTGTTTAACATTAGGAAGCAAGCTTTCTCCATTCTTTTGGCACCTTTCTTTCTACTGATGATATTTCATTTCCATATGAACTGAGGAGCTTCAAAAATTGTGAGGAATCAGCTTCGACATAGCATTTGGCTTGGTATTTGAATGTGCCACTTCTGATTATATATATATATAAAAGATAATTCTTTTATTTTCAGTCTTAAGGCATATGGGATAAATTATTTTATGGATAATAGCTTTTAAATGTTGTTCAAAATAATATCTCTGGGTCAGTTTTATGCATCTTAGGTCTATCTCTTGTGAGCCTTATTTTATTTATAAGTATTTACAGTTTGAAAGACTTCTGTGCCCAAAAGAAGTTACAAGAATGTTTAGTTTACGTGACCCCGGTTTCATGACAGCAGTAGCAGATCTGATATCTTATCCCAGAGTAAGCATTTTTGGCCTCTCCTTTCGCTCTGGTCATGGTGGGAGTTAATAGCATATTTCAGCTCTAACTCAGCTGGAGAACCCTGACAACAGTGAATCTTTCACGGAGTATAAACACGATGTGTATTTATAACATAGTTAACATTTACTAAATAGTTGGGAAAACAATCAGTCTGGATTTAGCAGGTTGGGCAACAGTCTTTGTTGTGGCTGTGATGAGCTTTAAAATGTAGGATAAAATGGTTATAAAATAACTGTCACAGAGCAGTAAATTTCCATGTGCTGTATTCGGTAAGTAACAAATTCGTGCGGGCAACATTCAGAGTACCGTAGAAACCATCTTTGAATTGTCTCTGGCTAGAAGTGTGCTGCACAGATGGCATGTTTGGTGTTGTACAGCACAGGAACAGTGGGAAAAGCCAAATAAATGTTTAACATTGGTCTCATTTTAGTTGTAAATCTGTATTAAAGTACCCTTATATGGAACTGGAATTAAGGCTGAATTTAAAGGAAGCACAGTGATTTAATGGCTAAGGAGATGTGGACTTGGCAATGCGTCCAGGCCCGCTCCTTGGTCTTCTCCTGGGGCAGTACCCAGGACTGTGTAACAGAGGCAGGGCCTCCTGTGAGGGCAGGTACCACTGCTCAATGAAATCAGCTTGTCTGGGCACCAGGACTCTCCCACAAAAGGATGCAATATTTCCTTCTGGTGAAAGGAGCATTAAATTGCAGGAGCAGCACTCCTGCCACCAGTTTGTATCAGTTACCTATTAGTTCTCACATCTCTGCTCACACTGCGACCTGCTTGTGGTGTTGGAGTAAAGGAGCAAAAGGAGCATAAGCAAGTGCTTACTGTGATATCTGGGAGGTGTGGCACTCCTTTGATTCCATTCAGCCTGGAGTTTGATGTGATGAATGGGGATTTGTAGCCCTTTGTCCTAACTTACATATTTACTGCAATGCTTACAAACAGACATGAAAAATATTCAGCTGGGTTCTGATCCAGAAAAATATTTGACCTTGTTGTTCTCTTTTATTCTTCATTACAGGGTAGGTTGTAATTTTACCCGCTGCTTTTGCTTCTCTATCCAGCAGGAAAACGAGAGATATTTTAGAGTTAATTAAATTAGGACTGAGGCGCTCCATGTATAAGGATTCAAAAAACTGGCTGGAATTAGTAAAGTTCTTTGGAAGGAGATAACTCATGTGAATTAGTTCTTCAGCTCTGAGTGCTTTTTTTCCCTCAGCCTTTGATTGAAATGCAAAGGATAGAAAATTTCAGCACAGTCAGTTTCCTCACCTCTTCTTGCTTGACCTGTCTTGGGGATCTATCAGAGCCAGAGAGGTCTTGAGAACCCCTGAGCTTACATTTTCATTTGTGCCTGGATGATCAGTCTTAGCTGACATATTTGTTGGCCAGCATTAAACAAGAAAGAGTAATAGAAAGGTAAATAAGGTATGGATAAAAGTAATGTTCATAATACTTAAAATATACCTCCTTTTGATATAAATTGTTTTTATTTTTAAACTACTTTTTCCTCTTCCATATGTGGAAAGGATGAGATATACTTGTATATAATAGCTACCGTTATACACCAAGTCATTTAGCCTTGAAAGAAACATGGAAGTGGAGAGGCTACAGGAATTGTTTGTGTCATCAACCTGTTTGATTATTTGCAGTCTCTTTATGCTATCCAAATGGTATCTGTATTGACTTTCACAGTAACTGGGAAACTAAACATTTTTGTTTGGAATGTTTTCATTCTGTGTGCTTATTGCAGCCCAGAGTGTCTAACCTGGGCATCGCTGTTCCCACTGTGGCCGTAGATGTGTGTGGTGTTTACTTACCAAAATTTGTTATTTTAGTTATTAGTTATACTTGATAAATAGCTGCTGCTTGAGTGAGAAAGCTTGTGGTCATGCCAGAGGTATTTTCCTCAAGCAGTATCTAAAAGTCAAGTCTCAGTTAAATGCTCATACAAAAAGTTCATTTGTTTCGGTGGAAAACTCTGAGATAGCATTGCACCCATAGTTTGGAAACAGCAAATTTGGTCCTGCAGGTAGTAGTTATGAGAGTTTAAATACATGAATTTCATAGCTTAACAAAAGGAGTTGTGTATTTCTTTTTCACAGTTGTTACAGATTCTGAAAGGTGATCACAGGAGACAGTTCAAAGACCACTACATTTCGGATTTTTACATCTGTGTATTAACCTCCTTCAGATTGAAATGTTTTATTTTAATGGCGCTTTTTTATTTAATAAATAGAGATTACATCAATGTTTAGGAAATTCTGTGGAATGTTAGCAGATTGGAATTGATTGCTTTTTTCCAGAGGAAAAGGTTTTATATAAGAAAATTTGGGATTGTTTAGCTATTTAGAGGAGCAAATGAATAATGTCAGAAATTGAAGTTTGAGGGTATTGTGCATGGCAGTGCCACTACTTACTCTGTGGTAATTATTGATTTTAAATGAAAGCAGTGAGTTGTTCTCTTGAAATCTTCAGCTGCCACAGAAAAGAGAGATGGGAAGCAATTTTGGTTGTGGTGCTCAAATAAAACAGAAACTGTTGTATTTTAAAAAAGTAATCCCAGGGCTGCTTAGGCTCTTGCTTGTAGTGAATCCAGTTTTATTTGCAGGTCCTTAAATTGATCTTAACTCTCTTTTTAGACTCTTTTCCCTTTTTATTTTGTCAAGTCTCTTTGAAGTACTACCAGACCTGTTTTTGTAGTTCTAGTGTTTTTTATCTGCTTCTTTCCAGTAGCCAAAGATTTAGGTGTTTTGAATGAGCACATCAGTGCTCCAGACAGAGATACTGTTTGAAATTATCCATGAACCCAGTGCCTCTGAACATTATTGAGTGACATTTGTTTCTGTTGGTTGTGTCTGCTCTGACTAACTGGTTTCTTTCAGATTGGCAGCCGGGATTACGCTGCAGTAGACAGACAGCTGCGTGAGCTGGAGATTGCAGCCAGGCCGGGCTGTGCCTCTGTTTAATATGCCTGGAATGTATATATTCAGATTGGAGCAACTTGCACGGCCCTGAGGGGCTTCTATTTGTATTCTCACAAACTGTGATTACTTCCTGTTTTACTTTAATGAGTGCCATGTAATTGTCACACTGATTTGTCTGGACAAAAAGACTTCATTTTTTCTTTTTTCTCAGAGAAAATTCCTTGATGTAGTTTAAGAGCTAGGGTTGGTGTTTTTGTTTGTAAAGATGTGATAGAAGGCATCCTATGCTGTTCTCCTTTCTCCAGTTTTCTGATGTGAACAGAATAATGTATTATTCATTTATTGACTTCCAAACAGCTCGAGGGAAAAAAATAATCCTGCTTAGGGTAACCCCCTCCCCTCCATATATCTGTAGTAGTTTGGATTTTATAAATAACTAGTGTTTAGTTGCAATTCTCCAGACAGCTGTGATTTCAGCAAGCAGAAGGAGGTGCAACCGTGGTGTGGTAAGCAGCAAAGAAAAATATTATGCAGCAAGTATATTTCATGCAAGGAAGGTACGAAGAAAGAAAAAAATGCCTTATTTCTATTTGATGGCTTTTATTTCTCCATGTATCTGTTGGGTTTTTGTGTAGTGGGGCCCATGGTTTTGTTACAGACCTCGCTAACACACAGCAGCAGGCTAAGTGGTGTGCTTTTTGCTCCATCTAAGCTGCTCATGTGCTCTAATAAGGCCCCCCTCTGTGGGCTGCTGACAGTATTTCTGCCCACGCTTCAGCTCTGGAGCCATAACCCTGAGGTGCTGCCCTTGGGGCTGTACCTGCATTAGTGGGCAGCAACAGGCACCTTCTGCATTCCACTTGGTTAGCATCACAAACATTTTTTAGTCAGGTTTAAGGATACCTGGAGAGCAGTAAGTAACTCTTGGTCTTGTAGTGTCTTTTCCTTAGCCTTTCTTCTGCTCCATTCTCTTCCCTGCTACCTGTTAGAGTTCAAAGCTAGCACAGACAATTTTCTTAAATCAGTATGTTAAGTGAGTGGTGCAATGAGAAAACAAAATATGGAAGTGATTCCATACAAAGTGTTTGATTTGTGAAGTCAAAACAAGAGAAATAATTTTCTGGTTTGATGTGAAGAAACTAGACTGCTCATTTTATTTTTAAAATAGCAAATAGGAGTGTGTGAATTTATGATACTAGCATTTGAGTGCTGTATTTTTTCCTTGGGTCAAGTGTAGTGCAATATCTCCAGGGCAGGTATACAGTCAGCCAGCATATACATCGCCTGTGTCAGAAAAGCATTTTGCCCATTTTTCACTATCTTGATCTAATGGGGACTGTTAGGAAACAAGGGAGATGGTACTACAAAGAGCTTCTCTTTATAATCTTCTGCCTCTTTTCAGCAATTTTATCTATTGTTATGAATTGTGCTTGCTCTCTGGCTAGTGTTATCTGTGTTCCTGTAGTCCTAGAGGAATTTAACGAAGAATACTCCTGTAGAGGTGTAAGTGGCTCTCTCTGGTCAGAGGGGGTTTTCTGATCACTTATTACTGGAGTTTGATTTTAATCACTGTCCTGTGGGGAAAGGAGATCCTTGGTTGGCTGCTGAGCCATTCAACTTTGCTGTCTGAGGGGAAACCTGTCAAACAGTCTGTGTTCTCTGATGCTCTAAAGCAACATCTGGGTGGAAGGAAGGGGAAAGCAAGTAATCATAATTGCGTATCACTCAAGCCAATAGAAATCACTGAGGAACATGTGTGTAAACCTTTTTGAATATTGAAAAGTGAGGTAGGAGCGGCAGAGAGCCAAAGTAATTACTTTTGCAAGGGCTGTTATTTTCTGGACATAAATACTGGGCAGAAAGATGGAGGATGAACCCAAAATGTTTTCTGTCCCTGACACGTGTGCTGAAAGAATATGTATTACAGTGCATGTTGTTATTTCACCTGGGGTTTCAAACGTTTGGCAACTAAAGCATGGAGATTTGGGAAGTAACTGGGAATACTTTGGTGCAGATCTGTAAAGGAGCTGAGAGCAGCCTCTTTGTAGCAAATGGGGAGGTTGTAGCTTGTTCTGCCCTCATACCAAATCATGCATTTTAACATAGGTGTGCTGTGCCTCTGGACTCCTCAGACAGTTTGGTGTTTTGTGTCTGAGGAGGCATGATGAAAGCAACTCTGAGCTAGTCCCTTTAAAGGTCTTTAAATCTGGAGTTAAATGGGGTATGTCTTGCCTTTTAACTGTTAGGGGCCTTCATTTGAGGATTTGAGTTCAAAACTGGAGACCGTTTCATTCTTTGTGACACTCACTGCAGTTCCCCCTCCACCCACCCTCCCTCATATTTAATTTTATAGTTCTTTCAGACATAAACATGAAAAAAAAGCAATTTTGACTTAGTTTCTGAGTGTTGCTGCAAAGAAAAGTAACAAACATCTGTTTTTACCTTAACTGCATCCATATGTTCAACCTCCCCATCACCCTCCTTCCCAAAAAATTTACAGCCGTATTTGGTGGGTACTGCATAATGTTGAATTAACTTTCTTCACAGTTAGATGAGAGGGTAAGTTCAGAGACTGAAAATAGCCGTACTAAACAGTGGCCAGGAACTACATTATAGCTAAGCCAAGTTTTCAAGTTCTTTACTTTCTTTCTTTTAATTCTCTTCCCTTCCTCCCCTTTTCCCCTTCCCATGCCCCAACGGAAGAGGAGATGTCCTAGGAAGCTTTTGGGTAAAATCAGATAAATATGAACTTAAGAAATTCGCCTATGGCTTTCAAGCTTCTAAATTAATTAACATTCAAAATATAATGTTAAATAAGTATGTGTTTGAGATGCATACTGTGTGAATTATTGTAAATGGTTGCTTGCCTTGTTTCATTTTATTACTTCTTGTTGTAGCATCTGGAACGATTCTGGCCTTACCAAAATTTTGGGTTTGTAGACGATTAACAGGAAAAAGGCAGTTTTATTGAGGTCTTTGAGAAACAGTGAAATAAAATGCGGAATGATACTATGTTTTACTTTGTGGCACACATCATGCTTTCAGAAATAAGAGTTTGTCAAGCTAAAAATGTCTTTCAAATAAAAATTATGCCTTACCAGTTGTATGGTGTCCTTAATAGATGTGAAACTGGTTGTGCAAATTTCCCAGACATTTCTACCTATGGTCATCTAAATGGTTGTGTGCTCCAGAGGAATCCAGCAGTGTGAAAACAGATACCCTTCCTCTACTGCTGGAGGAGCTGTCTGTCTCCTAGTAATACTGACTGATGCTGGTAATACTTTCAAGAAGGCTTAGTTAGAGGCTGGGCTATAATTCATTAGAAAGGAAGTGGAAGATGACTTTCTCACTGATGGACATTTTACTGTATTTTCTCAGGTGAGTGGTAGGTTCTTTTCTTCAAAGGAGATACTAATTATATTTCTGAGAAAAAGATTCCCTGGTCCTATCTGATTTTCTTTGTCAGGTTGAACAAAAGTCTGAGTGGCATCTGGTGGCTCTGTTGTTACATAAATTGAGAGAATGGAGATTGATTCCAGCTCTACCATCACATTTCTGCTGACAGAGGGAGGTCATCTTGCATCCTTCTGTATGTGATCCTTCTGACTGAGACGTCAGAATGTGGAGCTGACATCTGGATTGACTTTGAATACAATCTGGGAAAAGGAAGGAACTATTTGGGGTTGCTAGTACACTCTCTTGGTCATTATTAGAAAATGTGGAAGCTAAAAAAGGAAACCTTTACTTTTTTTTTCTTGTTAACCAGAAGGAATGCAGATTTTTTTTTTATGAAGTCTAGCCACTATGTCTAGACATATTTGTCCAAGTGTTGTTGCCTTTACTCAACAGTTCTTCAAATTTCTTTTGGATTTCTGAAGATACCAGTAAAGACCACGTACACATGCCAGTATCTGTGCCTTTTTGGTCTATGTACAGATCTGATGGTTTATAAAACCTTCTTACCTGTGGTATGATGTGATCTAAATATGGATTTTTCCCAGTTCTGTTATCTAAAAGGGAAAGATTGTGTCAGGAGCTATAGCAGTCCTGAAACTGTAGGCTCTTATATTCTTTGGACCAGCTAGAACCTAAGGAGTCTAAAGGACTTGTTTGTGCTGGAACTGTAATCACAACTCAAGCTAGATCATAAACAGTGATGTAGAAACTGTCTGTTAAGACTGAAAATGGAGAATCTGTGATTCTCTGAGGCAGGGTTTAGCAAAATCATTGTCTCACCAGTCATCAGCTTCACCAGGTCTGACAGACACTATGTGAGAACAGATAGTGCCTCTGGACTGGTGGTTTGAGTAGAGTGTTTTATACTTGTTCTACATCAGTTTGGGCTCTTGTAATGATGAATGTATTTGAAATACTGTGCATCAATATGTGATATCTTGTGTTTTGTTTTCCCTCACTATGTAAGAGTGTATAGTTTCCAGAAGTAGCATTGGGAATTAAAAGACATACCAGATTTCAAGGTTGAGATAAAAATTCTGGCACTATTTAAATGCTGAACATGAGCATTTGGGAATGAAAGTTTCTGTATTGATCATAAGTCAATATACAAGGAAATTAATAAATGTAAAGCTCATTATTTCCTTGCTTTTTCTATTCTCAGTTCCTAAAGAAATGCACGGGAGTTGTGTTTCAAGAATATTTTATTCTGTATTCTTCTGGTTCTACCCTCAGTGCAGGGCAGAATTTCCATTTGCTGGTAAAGATATGCGCCTTAATCTGCAAGTATGTTTTTAAAATCTGGATGTTTTGAAACAAACAGCATTTTATGGAGAGGGCCATTTTATGGCTGTTGAAGAGTTCCTTTGTTAATGCCTCATGTCTTAAGAGACCTCACAGCTTTTGTGATTCCCTTGATATCTTGAGTCACAAACTCCAGATTTGAATTTTAATGTAGCATGTCTCATCAGCAGGAAGGAGACTCATGTGGTCTTACTGAGCTTTAGTGTTTCATGAGTCTGATACTGCTGTTCCTCAAAAAGTGTTCACTGCATCACTGTGTGTATGTGAGATTTCAGCCAGCTTTTTGATAATTTACTTATTCTCCAGTTCTTTGAAGATTATGGTGATTCCCAGAGTGGGCAGGACTGTTAGAATCTGTTCACAGACTAATTTCAACTCCTGATCTGGTGAGTTCAGATGTTTCAAAAGCCCTGCCAAACATAATAAGGTCAAGTGTTTTGGATGGCGTGTTTACTATCAAGAGCATGATTATTTTAAGGTCTCAGGTGCATTCTACTTTTGGCTTTGTTATTTCTGTAACAGGAGAACGTCCTAGTAATGGTCTTTATAATTATATAAAAATAGATGTTTGTAAGAATAAGGTCAGCATAAGCGTTATTCCATTGTCTCCATAATTTTAAGGAATGGCTAAAATAGAACAGGAAATTTATGTCTAAGGAGCATTGAGGCAGGTTGAACCATGATAAAGAAGAATTAGGGAAAGATACCTGAGGCATCAGCCCATGTGCAGCCTGGTAGCCCACAGCAAAGGCAAGGTGATTAGTTTAGCTCACAACAAAAGAAATATAAATTAAGCTGAATGATTTGAGGTTCTCTGTAGTACTGGTCTGCTGTGAATGGTGCAGGGGGCCAACCTGACAAGAAGTAACTTGTTGAATTTTAGCTGCTTGATGTTATCTTTTAACCAGTGGGACAAGAGGTGGCAGCATGGAAAATGAGCTGGACATGCCTAGGACGACAAGTATATGTTCACAGGTTTCAGCATGATTATTTTTGAGAAATCACTAAGCATAATATTTTCATGTATTTCCTATGAAGAAAGTACTAAAGCATGTTGCTGAAGATGTGGTTAAACTTAAAAAAAACCCCTTGTGTTATGCCTTCATGTTTTCTTATAGTTCTGCTCTTGGTAGTTTAATGCATCCTAACATTCTTTGCTCTTCTTGAATAAACCTGGAAGTAAGAATAAAAGCTTGGTATTGCTTTCCTTTTAGTTACTGCTGTGAAAAGAAGCAATGGAGTTCAATGTACAACGCTTAATACCTACAGAAACTTTTAAAAAGTTAACTTTTGTTTTTGAGTTATGATACAAACAGGATAAGCCAGTGTTAGAAAGGAAAAATGGAGCCAATAAAGAGGGTTTCTGATTGTAATAGCTTGTTTCTGTTTAATATCATTGAGCAGGATGAGGTTTTGCAGAGTTTCTCATGGAAATAGCATCCACAGTACTAAAATGATTACCTCATTCTTAGTACCAGTGCCAAGCACTTAGCCCCACAGTGAACACACGGGGTTGATTTTCAACATGAAACAAGCCAGAAGTGTGGAATGACATTTTCAGGTGACAGTTATGGTTCTATTGCCTGTAATTAGCACCTCTTAACATGCAAACCTGCCTGTGCCTTTTCCAGGCTGTGGAAGCTCAAATACGAAGTTTTGGACAGACCCCTTCCCAACTGCTCATAGAACCACATCCTCCGAGAAGTTCTGCCATGCAGGTGGTAAGTGCCGTGTTAACTCTTTGTGACCTGCCATTGTGCTCACTTCCGTTGCCATCTTACCTTTGCAGACCTGGACACTTTCACTTTGCTTTTATGTGGTCGTGGAATTATGTTATTAAAACAGCAGATGAGTTATGATTTGGTAGGAGTTGTGTGCAGTGCTTAACTATTTTTTTATTTATTGCTGAAAGGATTGCATTGATTTCTAGTGTGGGGTTTTTTTTGTCAGTGTAATCTAAGAACACTTCATCAGTTGATTTTGTTAATACCATACCTGTACAGGTGAGAGCCAGTCATCGTGGAGACAATTTAGTTAATCTTTGGCAGATTCCCCAAGAAGCATGGATTTAGGAGGTGGAACTTCCTTGTCTTTTCCCCCAGGCATAGGTTTTCCCCTAAAACCAGGATTACTAGGAATTCATGAGCTGAAACTTACATAGCAAAGAATGTGACTAAATGTGTTTTGCAGTAAAGCCAGGGTGATAAAATCCAGGCAGTGAGCATTAACATGCTTTCCCTTTTACCTCTACTTGTGTCTAATATAATTTTATTATACAAACTATTATTTTATTACTGATTACTTTTCATATCATGTTGTGTGCAGTCCTTGGGCTCAAAATATCATTTTTGTTGCCACAGGTCCAGAACTAAAGATGTTAAGTGATATTCTGACAAGTGCAGCAAATGGTCTGCTAATTCCCAAGGTTTTCAAAAGGTTATGTTCCCTTATTGTTAGGATGGACATTTTACACTGCAATATAACAAAAAAAAAAAAAAGACGTCTTATAGGACATGCAAGAAGAAAATATGTCCTACTCAGGCAGACTTAAGTTATTAATTTTAGAACTTATCTGAAGTGCAGAAGGTTTTAAAAGATTATGCAGAAACGTAAAATGTTTCCAAAGTAGCTTACAAACCTTGTGATGCAGGAGTCTCAGAAGTGTAAACTTCCTTGATAAACTGAGCTACTGGCTGTTCTCAAATGCATCACATGTAGTACCTGAGAGCTGCTCAGCTGCCTGTGCCCCATGCCCAGGTCCCAGGCCACCAGACCCTGTGTGGACTTGTGTGTGTGTTTCAGAAGAGCCCTGCTAACAGGGATGTTGGGGAGCCCAGGTCTTCCCCTCATGCAGCCACTTGCCATATGTGTGTCCGTCTGTCATGCTGCCATGCGCTGAGCGCTCCCTCTAATTTAAAGGGATTTGTTTCAGGAAGAGGAGCAACTCGAGAAGTTGATTATTAACATATTAGTCAGAGCCATTGTTATATAAATAAATTTGATACCAGAAGGCAGTTTGTGTGGTTTTATCATAATATTTTTCATGATGCTGAATTAGTGAAGATTTAGTATGTAATAGAAGAAATTAAAATCTAAGAAGTTAGCTGTTTCTAACTTCTGTGGTTTTTTGGGGTACACCCAGAAAAAAAAAACCAACAAACCCTCAGTTCTTCACTTGCTGGTTTTGTGGATATTAATACGTGTTTTCATAATAGCACTATATTAAGTGGTTTTAAAAGTATTCCTGGAGCTGAAATACAGTAAGGATATTTTTCCTGTCATAATTTTGAATTATTTCTAGTTGCATTATTTACTGAGTTTTGTTTTCGTGTGCATGAATACAGCTGAATTGGAAGTTACCACGTGCTGTGTTAAGTGCACAAGCCATAATATACACCAGGTGTAGTAATTAGCAGTCACACGAAGGCTGCCTATTTGTCTGGTTTTGCTGCTGTTGCTGTATCCCCTTGTGTTTTAAACCATCAGATAGCTGGATTTAATTGAGGCCACATCAGATGAGGCATTACTGACACCTTTAATTGAATGAGCATCCAGGGAGGATTAACTCATAATATTGATTGGCTTTTAGCCACTTGCTCAGAAGGGTGTCTGGGTAGCTTATTAGTTGCTTTTATTTACACCTTTATGCAAAGACTGTAAATAGGAATTCATAGAGCAATATGTTTTTCTAAGTACTCTTAATAACTTTTTAAAAAGGAGTGATAATAAAAATGCAAATGTATTTAATTTTTTTATTAGTTCTGTATAAATATACATTAAATGTGTGCACTTACATACACATATATGTAATGAAATATTGCAGGTGGAGAATAGCCAGGGACACTTCATTAGTATTCTAATTTGGTTATTAGAAAATTGCAAATACTTGAGCAATGTGGCTACCGGTGACCAGGATGATTGTACCTCTGCCTTTCAGTGGGGTTCTGTTTTTTTCTCTTTTTTTAAACCCATTAGGTGTTGATTTTTCTCCTCACATTTGATATCCAGATCTAAGGTCCTCAATATTTGGTTTTGATATTTTCAGTGTTCTTAGAGAACTTAGTTAAAAAGTTAATAAACTTTTCAACTTACTAAACTAAAAAAGCTAAAACCTAAAAAATTATGTTGATAATGAGAGTCTGGATTCATTCCCTCACTTTAGCATTTCTGGAAACAATGCAGGATAGTGTCTGTAATCACATTCACTTTGTATTCTTTACAACTGCATTTAATTATGTTTGTCCTTTGAAACACATTTGCAGTGAAGTCTTCTACTTTGCATTCATAAATCTTATTTTTGTACACCAGAAATATATACAGAACATATATCTAGTGTATGTGTGTATCTGTTTATTTTAATGTGCTTTCATGTTCTCATCTGGCTTGTAAAGAATTACGGTCTGCCAATTTAGTGCAACTTGAGACAATCTCTGGGAGCAGGAATTTCTTTCGCTCACTTTTTTTTGTGTTTCCCCCTGGTTTGGCATTGCTTTCCTTGACGTACTGTCTCTGCAGATATGAAGGAGAATTCTTTTGGCAGAGATAGGTGATTGAAAACTTCTAGTTTAATCTGCTGTGACCTGTAGCAAAGTCTGTATACAGACACCCTGTGTTCAACAAAGCCCTCAGATTAACAGGGTATATGCAGGGTTTTCTGCCTAAAATGGTTATTTCCACAAGCCTGTCCACTATTACTGCATTTGCTTTTCTACCGCAGCTTCTATCGGATCTCGTGGGTTTTAATTCAATCTTCCTTCTCTTGTCCTGTCTCTTCTCCTCCCCGTGTTCTCTTTTCCCATGTATTTGGGTTCTTGTCGTGTGCACTCAACAGTATCTCCTCCTGCAGAGCCCCTTGATGTTCACAGAGCAAGCCCAGCAGGACGTTATCATGGTCCTGAAGTTCCCGTCCAACTCCCCGGTCACTCACGTGGCCGCCAACACCCAGCCTGGCCTGGCCGCTCCGGCTGTGATCACGGTCACTGCAAACAGGCTCTTTGCTGTGAACAAGTGGCACAGCCTCCCTGGTAAGTACATTCAAGCAAGGAGCCTCAGAAACCCCTGCCATCCAGCAGCACTTCTCTTGTCACAGTTTGCTGTGGATCTGTTGAGTTTAAAGTGGAAAAAGCAAGTCCAGTTCATTGACACAGCAGGCTCTTCACATGTGGGCTTAGTTTCTCCATGGAAAGGTAATCTGAGCTATTGCAGCAAGATGTGTAGCACACCAAAGGTTTGTAAAAACAATATATTGCTTTCCAGGCCATCAGGCACCATGCAGGGAGACAAAAACACTATTTGGTCGCGATAAAGGCACACTCTTCCTCTTAAATTTGTTGTTCTGTCTGTTGAGAGCCTGAACCATATCATGTCAAAGGCAGTTTTAAAGAATGTAGAACTTGCCTGAAATCTTCTCTGCCAGATTTTCTTGATTATAAACTCCATATTCTGCTGTTAAAGCCACCCCATGAGAATTAGAAAATAAAATATATGGAAAGTCTTATCTTAAACATCCCAAAGTTACTTATGTAGGTGCTTATGTATTGTCAGTATGAAAGGCAAACAAAATAGCCATTTGCACAGCAACTAATAAAATTAATTTTCCTTTAAAAATGTGCTGTATTTGAGAATGTAATTGCGCTTTTAATTCTAATATTCTCCAATCTTAAAGACATCCATCCTCCTTTCCTTGACTATGACAGTCTTAGGCCCAAGCCATCAAAGGAAGTTTATTTCGGTGCAGTGCAGTATATTTGGTCAAAGGCTTTTTAAGAAAGCCGGGGGGGAAATACCTTGTACTCAAATAACTTAAATAGAAGATACACCAGAGAAACACTTACATGGTTAAAATTCCTAGTAAGAAATCCTGACCCATGGTCCGTGATTACTTTCTGAAAAAAGCCAGATGACTCCCACACTTTTTCCTAATTCTTACAAATTACCTCTCAAATAGAAACATCTATGTATTACTTCACCCGCCCGAGAAATGCTTCAAGAGGAAGGTGGGAAGGAAGGGGGGAAGGGAGACTTGTCTAAGATAACACGTTGTGAGCAAGAACTATTTACAGGGCTCCTGAGATTTCTTTGGAAGGAGGATGAGAGTATCCTCTTGTACCTTGGATGTGTGACCATGGGCATATAATAGTCAAGGCTTTTTAAAAATAGCCTTTGTGATTATACAACAGTCATGGGAAGAAGAAATTGTTCAAAAGTGGTAGGAGTTGATTTTGGTTTCAACACAATTCTGCTGGTTGATGATCCGTGAGCAAGCAACCAGTTTGGTGAGTGTAGTAATCAGCTGGTTCAAGTTGAACAGAGGTTTCAGATTTTTCAGGCTTTTCCCTCACCTCTGAAAGGGAGAACAGTCAGCTGTGCTTTTGAGTCGCTGTTTTTTCATTTAGAGGCATTTTACACTTGTCTTGCCATTACAAAGAATTCAGGAAAACCCACAGGTCAGGACAAACAAAAGCCAACCATGAAAACCCAACAAAAATCACCTCACCCCACTCCTGTGAGAGCACACATCAGTTGCAGGCTGTTAATAGAGTACTGTGCTTGAGATATCTAGGTGTGGATTCCTGAGCCTTTGCTATTGTTGACTTCCAATTTTATACCAAAATGGGATCTCCTAGGATGAGAGGGCAGGTATCATTACTGCTCCATATCCCCTGCTGGGGGCTTAGCATTGTCTTTGTTAATGAGGCATCATGATAAAAAAGTTAAGTTGCCAAGTGACCAGTTGTCACTAATGTGTAATTAAAAAGCCCATTCCTGCCTTTGAATATGAATTTGGTGGCTCTGCTGACATCTAATGGCACTGGTAGCCAGCAGGATGCTCTTTTTCATCACGTAGATTTCATGTTTTGTTCTGTGTCGGTGTTTCATTGCAGTAGAACTTTGAATTTACTTATGAATCAGCTATTTAAGAAATCCTTGTACTGACACTAATTTTTATATTAAGCTGTGGATGGTAGGTAGAAAAATCATATTTTAAGTATTTAGCCATTATTTGTTGTTTCTCTTCCAAGAAGGTATTGTGGGCTGTTGGGGAGGGGCCTGGGGAGCAGTTTGTTTCTTTGTAGTGAAGCTATGGGAAAAAAAGGGTTTTCCTTTTACCCCTGCAGGAGAATTCAGTACATAAACATTTTACTGGTATGCCAGGTGCCCAGATGAAATGTGGGCTGGCAGAATTAATATATTAACTTCTATGCAAACTTGCAAATAAATGGGTTTTGGTGATGGATGAATCCTTAAATACTGGCTGACTACAAGATGACTATGAGATTTCCCTCTCTGCATTATAAACTGACTTTTTTGAAAAAATGTCCTTTGTACTTCAGTTGTTCAAAGCAGTGCTTTAAAAAGTAAAGAGGAAAATAGTATTTGCTACAGTCAGCAGATGGTTGTCACATTTTGTTTTCAGTCCTCTTTACCACTTAATTTTGTTTTGTTGCTACAGGAGAGGTTGCCAGTAAAGCATCTGCTAGAGCTTATGGCTCAGGACCAGAGCTGCTGCTGATGGCATACATTCAGAATAGCTCTAATCTAAAATAAATGTTTAATAAGCAGCCTGCAAAAGCACCTGGATTTTTTTTTTGTTTTTCATTCAATTGATGCAGAAGAATCTTGAATAGTTAAAAAAGGGCGCAGCTTTGATTTATATAATATATTCAGCTTCATGTATTAAAAAAAAAAATGCTAAGTTTTAAAATCTTCTTTCCTGAATTCCAGCTCATCAAGGTGCTGTACAAGACCAGCCTTACCAGCTGCCAGTGGAAATCGATCCTCTCATAGGTCTGTCACTTCCTTCTCTCTTTGCGATTCATTAAGCTCTGTATGGTGGCCCTGAAGTGTAGATTACGGTTGTTTTTCACTTGCTGGTTGCTGGGAATGGAATTTTCCTGATAAACCATTTGCATGCAAATTGGAATGCAATGAGCTGTGGCTATGCTGGTATTTCATCAACTCCCCCTCGTTGGTTTGCCTAATTTGAACAGGCCTAGGACGCGTGTCAGTGAAAATTAATATGGATGCTGTAATAATGTGTGATTGAGAATGTGCATGAAGTACTGTCAGGATAATATTGGATCTTTTCATCACTCAGACTTGTTGATGAGCAGGAGCGAGGCACGTTATGATGAATCGGTGCTCTGGTAATGTGATGGAGCTCCTTTGCTGAGGAAATTTTCATAATAACAGTGGGGTTCTTAACTGCACCGTGTTGTGAAAAATAAAACCATGGTGCCAGGGTTTCATCATTAAAGGAGATCAATCCTTTCTTCATAGACCTGCTGTTCAGGCTGAGGGGATTAATGTGTAATTGCAAAGCGGTTTCAAAGTTGAAATATATTGCCCGCTCCAGTTTAGTGTTGAGATATTAGTATTCATTTTTCAAGGATATTGCATCTTTTGATCAGCTTCACTGGTTAAATTTGTGTATGTTTTTCTTTTATTAAAAAGGGGTTGGCAAATGTCTCTCCTTTATTTAATGACTCGGTGTAATAGATGCAATTCATGACTTTTTGTTATAGAGGTTTTATCAGTTTATATACAGCTGATTTTTCTATTACCAGGATTAGAGTTTGGTCCATTCTTTCATTACAGGCCCAACTTTCAGGAGTGCATATTTGGAGTCTGTAGCATGGCAAATGGAACCTTAAACATGATGAGAAAATATAAACTCAAGTACTTGACACCAAAACACAAACTAGCTGTAGGAGGGGGGCAAGAAGACAGGATTCTGTGCCCCCCTTATTTTGTTAGACTTTGAGCTTAGTTTAGAAACCAGCTGTTTCAGGGTGGTTTAACTGGAAGAGAAGTGGTGTGGCCAATTATAGAAGCATGGAAAAATCAGAGCAAAGATGAACTTGTGTGGATAGGTTAGAATGACAGGTCTGTCAGCCAGTGAGAATTAATTTCAAAACTAATGCGCACATCCCAGTAGGAAGTACAATATTTTTGTCCATAGATACAGACTCTTCCTGTGTAACCATTTTGCTGGGCAAAGCTCAAGGATAATTAAACCAGGAACAGCGGGGGCATATGAAACCGTTTTATAGAGCTGATAAAATTAAAGTGGTTTTCCAAAGTTTCTGAAATTAATCCTCATCTGAATAATGCAATAGTTATTATGAGGCAGACACGTGCAGCAACTCGCCTTTCCTTCCTGAAACAGATTTTATCCAAAAAATGTTTGGAGCAGGAAATGTGTGTTGTGCTTTAAAACCTTCTATCAAGTAGATCTTAGAAATGTAAATAAATATTACAGCAAAAAGCCCCAAATCACCTTGGTACAAAGACCTTTAAAGTTAATGTTCACATTCTGAAAAATGGTTTAATATTCTCTTCCTACAATAGATCTCAAATCAGCCTTGTGATTACACTGGACATAGTTTAAAAGGTTTAAGGCTTTCTTTGTCATTGCTAAGTAGCATCATTGGGTGCAAGCAAGTAATTATGTAGGTCATATTAGAGGATTTTAATTGTGGCTAGACACATTTACCTAGAAATGGCACCTAAGAGGACCACAAAATTACGCTTTTATGGTTATAGCAGGAATCTTGTTGCTGTCTTAGTCGTAAGTAGGGATTCCTGCCCTCCTCATTTTCCCAGTGCACAGGAAGACATAAAACAGCGATGTCTGATATGACAGATCCTTCACCTTTCTGAGGTGAAGTTTTTTGAAGGCCTTATCCTCTCTGAATTGATTGATCTGCATGTCTTTTGAGGTTCCTTTGCTGATATTTTGTCATACAGAGCAGTTCACTGGGCATTTATAACGTGGTGTTGTTACTCTTCAAGTGGCCCCAAGATCAGTGAAGGCCACATTTGTGTTACCTGCAGAGAGCAAGTGGCAACACCTTGCTAAATTATTTGCTGCCCATATGGACAAGACAGTATCAACATTTTAAATATAGCAAAAGCATAAATAACTGAAGGACATGATACAGAGTAAATGGAATAAGCCCAAGGCTTGGGAGATAGCTGGCCTGTGAGAATGGAAAGGAGTGAAAGAACAAAGAAGAGCACAGCACCAGGACAGAGGTTGGTCTGGAAGACCTCCTGGATGGAAATAATTGTGCTCCAAGCAGTTGGCAGACAAACCCAGGAGAAATTACTTGCCTGGGATGGAAATCAGGTTCCCTCAGGAACAAAGCACACTGAAAGCTCTTCCTTCAGTGCAGGATTTTCATTATATATATATGTATGGAACCTATATATGTGTATGTGTATATATATATGCACACCGTATTAATTTAGGACAAGATATAATATGACAAATGTGTTCACTAATTGATTCCTGTCCATTCTGTGGTTTCCCAATGCAAGAGTGTCTCAGGAAATAAAACATTAAGTGATCAAAAGAGGGCAAGTAATATCTCCCAACCCTTAAGTTAATTGTGGAGATAAGTTGGTTAATTTTTGTGCCATGCTTTAAAAAATGTAAGCAGTAGTGATATTTACTGAAGTTTTTCTATTTTTAAATGGCAGTGCTTGCAATGAAATACAACTGATGTACAATTTAAAATCATGATCTTTTGTGTGCTGCATTTGAATCACAATGTAGCTTGTGTATTGTCTTATCATTACATTCCTTTGCTTTGTTTGTAATTTTTAATTTCTTATACTAGAAGAAGGAGGGAAGGAATCTTATTACATCTGTGTACCGTTGCCTATGTGCAATCTTTCATTTTATTTCTCAGCTGCATGTCACTTAAAAAGGGTATTTCTTCTATTTTAGAATATACACTACAAGGAATTAGCATTGTTCCCAGAAGTATAATGAGTATTTTATAGTAGAATTAGAAAGAAAATGTCCCTGCCACAAAAAAAACAAGTAACAAAAGTGAGGAATGTATTTGGTGTGAATGTAAGTTTCTAAATTGTGCTTTTGTTCTGTGAATGTGGATGCTGAAATATCTTGGTCTGTATGTTTATGTGTTCAGCCAGCAATACAGGTATGCACAGGAGGCAAATCACTGACCTTTTAGACCAAAGCATTCAGGTACATTCCCAGTGTTTTGTCATCACCTCTGACAATCGTTACATCTTGGTCTGTGGCTTCTGGGACAAGAGTTTCCGTGTTTACTCTACTGACTCAGGTAATGTGTTTTTTAAATATTGGAACAGCTTAGAAGATTTTTTTTTTCTGTTCATAATCAGCCTGCTGTTTCAAATAAAGGATGAGGGGTGGAGTGTGTATTTATTCCCCTATTAATATTTGTCAAATGTTTCTTTGCCTACTGCTGCCGTGTGTTGTGTGCTGTCATTTTTATGGAATGATGGTCATTGTGAAAGAAGGAGCTCTGGTTTAGACTGAGCTTCACACTTCACACTTATAGGACAGGGATGCCTGCTCTCGCACTGTAGTTTTCACAGGTGAGAGTTTGTGTGAAGCCTAGCATGCCAGGAGAGTTAATCATTCCTAAAGTATTTACTTTAATTCCGGTTGGTTTTCAGCACCACCAGCACTCAGAGAACTGAGTTTTTTCAGGAAATGCAGGCAAGTACCATAGAATAAGAAGAGAAGTCTTGAAATCAGGTGAAGGAATACTTATGAAAGCCTTTGAAAGCTATGCCATACTAGAAGAATTGATTTGGAGCCACTGAATTCTTTTATATAACATAAACTGATTGATAGAATGGGCAGCAGTTAAATTAGCCTGTCAGCTGGAGTGTGTCCAAACCATTGAAGTCATGCATGTGTCATGCTAAATAGAAAAGAATCTTTCAGTGTAGGAGCTACAGGAATTTAAAAGCCATGGAACCCCAGGAAAAACTAGGTATGATTTTTTTTCCCTTTCATTGTCTTATAATGGAAATAGTGGCCTCACTGCAAGATACTTCTTTGGGATTAATGACCCAGTGTGGTTAATGTGTGTGTACCATCAAGCTTTCCAGTAGGTTATTAATCCCTAGGGAATATCCTACATGTTTGTCATTGTTTCTTAAATATATTAGTTAACAGTGTTTTTCAGTCTTGGCAAACCAAAACGGCTGACAAAACAGAATGGTCTTTAATGAAAATCTCTTAAGACTTTAGATCTTGTGCTGTACTTCAGTATTTCTGTCATTTTTACAATTTTAAAGCCTTAAGAATAAAAGAGAAGTTCCATTTATGTAATATTGACTGCCCACAATTCATTATACAGACATCTTGTTAGACCCATCTTAGGTTAATTTTCTCATTGATAAAAATAAATTTACATGAAATTGTGGGTTTAAAGTGGATCTTCAGAAAGGATAGCTAGCAGTAATAAATATTCAGTGTGTATTCTTGATTTAAATGAGTAGAGAAATAATTCTATTATATGAAAGGATGTATTTTACTTTACACCTATGGAAGAAACAGGTATGGTTTTGAAGAAATTTGTATGGTTTTGGTAGCTTTGTCCTGTATCAATCTGAACTACAAATACCTCTTTAAATTATTTCCTCTCTGTATGGCAGATTCACCAGGTGCCTTGTTACTACCATAGCCAATCAGGGTATAAACCATAATACCATTTTCAGAAAGTTTCAGAGTTGTCTCTTCTATTTGTTAATATAGCAACTCTAGCTTAAATGAAGTGAATTCAGATGTAGTTTACTTTGCTTCGAATTGAAATGAGAATATAGTAGGGAAATATTTTGAAACCAGCAGAACATCAAGGGGAAAAGATGATGTGATCAGTAATGCATAAAGACAAGTGATCACAAGTGTTGAATTCAATTACATTTTAGCACTTGCACAAACAAAAAGAACCATTTTCCTATCAGATCTTGGGATCGTTTGTTTGTTTTTAATAGGAAATACTTTCAACTTAAATCATGGGCTCTCAGCACAGCCAATATAGCAGACATACAATAAAACCTTCCTCCAGCAGTGGGAATGACTTCTAGACAGTGTTTTAGCTTCAGTACTGCAGATTTGAGTCTTACTTTTCTTTTAATTATTTGTAGCACAGCTGTCAAATAAAACATTAACTAGAAAATTTGTTCTGTCAAAAAGGGATATCTGAGAGCAAATGGAAAAGTTTGATATTACTGTATAGAGAGGACGGCTCACGTTAAAGGGAACAGGAAAGTTTGAGGAACTCTTATGAAATTAGTAATTTATTTTTTTAGCAATATAAAATAGAAAAACCTTATTTATTGTTTTCATGAAATTCTTTGAATCTTAGGCTGCACAGTAACAAAATAAAACTAACCAGTCAGAAACAACCTTGTAAAATGCTTGTTTTCCAGAACAGAACTTATAAAATTAGAAGTAATTGAGAAGGAGATCTCTATATCTCAGTGATGTTTATAGCATAAACTAGCATCCTAAAAGTATAAATTACCCCAGGTAATATCAATACAACTGAAAAATATACCACATAATTATTTTATGAGTTACTTGCCCTTGCACTACAGGGTGGGTATGCACACTAAGAGTGCAGCCAGGGATTTGCCCTGCCCACTCAGAAATGGCTCATGTGGTAGCACTTCATCTCACGATTTCCCGTGGAAGGTTAGAGCAGGACTGGTAAGTTTTGCCAGTGTTTGATTTTGAATCTGATGTACAGGTTTCCTCTAATTTGCATCTTGTTATTTTATTTTTTTCTTCATGTACTAGTTTCCCCTCTTTTTTTTTTGTAGATATTCATATATATATATATTGTTTTTTCCCTGGTTTTCTTCACTTTAATACAATTACCTTTTTGATCTTGTTATAAAGCAGGCTGTTAATGCTATTTTTGTTCTTTCCTAAGAACCACTCCCTTAAGTCTTTTGTTCCCACTAATTTTTATTTAGTGGCTGGATACAAGTACAGTGCTTTTGTGCTGTGTAAAAAGAGGCTGTGAAATGTTCCCTATTACCCATATTAAGGGACGAATAGTTTTTAATTCATGCACCAAAATATTTTATTAAAATGTGCGTGTGTCCCAACACTGCTCTGTGTTACTGGTTTTTAAAATGCTTTTCAGAATATTTTATTTAATTTCATTTGCATTTATTTATATTCAGAAACACAGCAGTCTCTATTTCCTGTTTCTTTTTTTGGCCTCTCTTGTCAACCCTTCCAAAGCCATCACTCTTCCCCTTCTGTTCCTCCTCATTCTTTATTCAGCCCAAAGCACAAATGGTCATTTGGGCTGAGAAAGCCAGTGTCACACATTGGAGGCATCACACATCACACTGCCTTGTGTCATTGGGTGCAGGATTTGTCCTGGCCCCTGCTACCTGAAGGGGCTCAGTGGGTGCATGAGAAAAGTGTGTGTGTGTTCTTTATTGTACTTCCTCGAGATCTGCAGTTGCTGGGCTTCTGCAAATTGTGTTTGCCTTTTGAATAAAGTATAATATTGAGAGACTGCAAGTAGTTTTTTGTATGGATTGTATGGACTACTGCACTTTTAAATAAGTTCCCACCAAATGAATAAAGAAAAAATAGTACTCCCCGCTATAGTTCTATTTTGAACCGTATTTGTTTTTTGGATAAAGAAAATATTTCTAAAATACTTTATAATGGATTTAATTTGTGTTAGAATAAGAGGGTAGTTTTAAAAGAATCCATTTGGTGTGTTCCAGGTAAACTGATGCAAGTAGTGTTTGGCCACTGGGATGTTGTGACCTGTCTGGCTCGTTCCGAGTCCTACATTGGAGGGAATTGTTACATCCTCTCAGGATCCCGGGATGCAACCTTGCTGCTCTGGTACTGGAATGGCAAAACCAACATCATCGGTGATAACCCGAGAGGTAAGAAAAAAACAAAAAAAACCCCTGTTTTATGAGGAGGTTGTCTCAAAATGCCTTGAGCAAACGCTTCACAGGATAGAATTTCAGGTAAGGTGCTACATGCCTAATCCTCACAATGACATACAAAGCATTCTGACATTCAGTTTTAGTAATTCAGTTTTAACCCCTCCCCACCCAAACTCACCTTGCACTTGCCAAAGTATTTATTCTCTTCCATCTTGCACCATTTCCCAGGAATTCCTGAATCCTGTCTTTCATTCATGAAGATTGTCTCTTTTAACTCCATAAAAAACAGTGAACCACTATGACTGTACAACCCTGTATTATGTAACAGGAAAGGTAGAAAGTGATCTTGGTTTATGCCAGTTTCATGCCACGCACAAAAGAAAAATTAATTTCTGATCTCCAAAGCAAAGAAAAAGTCAGACATGGAGTTGAGAAAAAAAGCCTGGAATAAGCCATTTTTGAGGAATGAGGGGCTTTCAAGACAATGTGTGAGAGCTTAGATACATAAATTTAGGGATACATCATAGCCAAACAGAGGTCCTGTTCAGCAGAAAAAAAAATGCCCCGAAGGGAAGGGGTAAGAAGAGGATATTCTATCCTATGAGGAGTATTTCTTAGGTTTTCTTCTATTCATTTAAGGTCTTCTCTGACCCTGTCCAAATAATAGTAACAACTGCTCTGCAAAGAGCAAAATGGACATCTGGAAAGCAAAAAGTGGTATTAGATTTGTCATATATTGCAGTTATAGCTGGCACACAGTTTTATGTAATCAAAGCAATACCTGACATCTTCCAAATTAATCAATTTGGTAAAGTTGTGTGTTCCATATTCAATCTGTTACTCATCTGGAGTTATTTGAATTTGAAACACAGAGGTAGCTTGACTGAAATTGCATCCTGTGAGCAACTTTGAAGAAGCACAACTAATTAATTTCATAACGAATATCTGAATTTAACTTGCAAATTATTTGATGTTGACTGTGAAAGCTATTCAAAATTGAACAAGACGCAGCTCGCTTCACACAGTTGCAGAATCTGAGGGCAGAAGATGTGTGAAAACCATCCCTGTTATCCTTCCAAGCAGCCCTGTTCAAGAGACAGCGGTTTTTCTGGGAAGTGGCTAGCAGAGTTTTATAAGCATCTTTAAATAAATATGGCTTTGCTTGAGGGGAAAAAAATCTCTGTGGATACTTCATACATATTTTGCAGTCTATCAATTTAAAGAAAATGCAAACTGTGTTATTTTTGCAGACCGTGTAAACTTGGAAACTCCAAAGAGTTTGCAGATTCCTAAGTGTGTCTTGAGAAGTTGTACCTGTCCCACATTTGCCAGGCTTGCCTGCTGTGTGAATGAGACCTTGATCACCCTAGTAGATCATTTGCTGGGGTTCTGTACCTACTGTTTGACTCAAATATGTAGATTTAATTACAATCTATTGACTGTCCTCTCTAATGCAGATTTCTAAGGTATTAGAATTTTGCAGTTTTCAGAGGTAATACCAGGCAATTCCAGCTGCTCTTTAAAATCAAACAGTAGCCACCTGATAAGCCTCTATGCTTGTGGTTCTATTTAGACTTGGACTTTTAGGGACTTGCAATGGCTCCTGTGTTTACCAACTGCCTTTATGTAGGGGCTTTTTTGTGATACAGTATGCCTGGAGACCTCTGTTATCAATCAGAATCTCGTGGCACTATGCGTAGTCCTTGACGTGGGTATAGACAGTTCTTGCTTCAAAGAGATGGTAATCTGGGGTGTTTAATTTTTCCCAGAAATAGCTGTCTGTAGGCTTCTCTGTTCGGTCAAAAACTTTTTTTAAAAGACAAATGAAAAGAGCTGTTTCTGCTTAGTTCTGATTTTGTCAGAAATGGAAAGCACCACCAGACTTGTTGGGTTCTGAGCCCTGTTACTGCAGTTGTAACTTCGATCCATTTGCAAGATGTTCATATCTAACTGGTCTAATGTCTTTCTGTATTTGAAGCTTATGATTCTTTTACCTCAAAATATGGTTTATTCATGCTCTCAA
This sequence comes from Hylia prasina, assembly GCA_013397195.1. Lineage (NCBI taxonomy): Eukaryota > Metazoa > Chordata > Aves > Passeriformes > Sylviidae > Hylia > Hylia prasina. The sequence goes on along the minus strand of VYXD01001702.1, from coordinate 1,257,572 downwards.
TGAACACTATTCTCTAGAATTTTAGATACTCTCAAAGTATCTAAAATTGTTTTCTATTTTTTCCTCTATTTAGTTATCTCTAATATCCAGCTTAAGATGACTTCACAGCAATGTGCATCTAATGGTACTTTACCAAATCATGGTGCCAGAGTAGTGTCAATAAAAAGTGATTTGAATCAGGGAGTGTTTCTTTCCTCCTCTCATAGTACCTGTTGCCTCAGATGTACATCAGCCAGGAGGCTGATAAGATCCATCTACTCTAAATAATATCCCATTAGGCACCCATTCCTATTCCCATTATTCCACCAGTTACAATTCATTTAGGTCCACTTGTTTGATTTCTTTACTTTCAGAGATCTGAGCTCTGGATGTCTGGCTATGTATATTCATGTTTTAGAACAATACTTAAGCTGGAAAGCCAGGTGGGCTATGGCATACATGATAAATAATTGGCTTGGTATTCTTCATAAAGAACAATTTTCTGACTAACTTGACTGTATTGAAAAATTCTCTGGTTTTGGTCTAACAGAACAGAAATATTACTGAAATACTAATTATTAACATAATTTAGCTTTTAACTTTGAGGCTCACTTTTTAAAGAAATTACACCCATTGAGTCTCACTATCTTATTTAGTTTCTCCCCAATAACTCCCACATGCATTGATCAATGTAAACCAAATCTGACAAATTGAAGTCTCAAAGATATGAAATTTCTACATGGGACACATCTGCTGGAAACTATTTTATTCACAAAACAGCTTGATTACATTTAGGTTAAATCATTTTTTCCTTCTCAAATTAAAACCTGAAATGCAAAAAAAATTTCATAATGCTCTTTGATCAAATGTAGAGTTTTTCTCTTTCTGAATTAATTGGTTTTGAAAATGTAAAAGCATGGCACTACTTCACTTTGTAGCACAGGCCTTTTTTTGATGCAAAAAATGTTTCTGGGGACAATTTCTGACCAAGCCTGGAATAATTCAGAACAGAGCTAAGGACCTGAAGTAGTTACATCCTTTGGAATAGCCTTCAGCCGTTTTGCTTTCACATTAATTAGCATAATTTACTGTGGAGATGTAAAGTCACTTTGCATAGTGCAGGGAGCTTTTCCTTTTCTCTCCTTGGCATGTGGCTGGCTTGGGGGAGGTGGGAGGGAGAGGATGTGGCCCTCCCCTCAGTACTCCTTGGAGCCCATGTGTGATCTGTGGCACACAAAGTTGGCTTCTGCATATTTAGAGGCTCCAAGGCACCACTTGGGGATGTGACATTATGCACCAGGACTGGTGTGGTAGAATGTGTGGAGATTCCTGGGAGAGGGCTGTGGAAAGATGCTGCGTTTTGTTCTTGCCCAGCCTAAGGAGGTGGAGGGGTGAGAAATGAGGGTGGGAGGAGAGATTGTGTGAGAGCTGGAGAAAAGAGATGAGAGAATTCATTTGCATACAAATGGTGAGCATCACTTTCAGATCCCACTTTCGCTTTGAAGCTCAAGTGGCAACTCCTGATGTTTGGACATTTCCTAGGCTGGGGGATCGGGTTTTCCTTTGTAATCACAGAACCATAGGAAACAGGGCGGCAGGAGCTTTGGTCACCTGATCTATTCTCTTTTCCCAGTGAGGGCTTAACTATGCCAAAACCAATCTCCACTGATGTTTGTCCAATCTTCCCTTGAAAACTTCAGCAAATACATTTTTGGGCCTTAGAAGCCCCATCCTTAGCAGTCTTTTCCCTGTGTTCAGCCTAGTATCCAGTTCTTTTTTTGCAGCAGTTGCATTCTATCATCTTTTATCTATTTTTTCTTTGTGTTGAGAGCAGATTATTTCCTTCCTGCAGCTACGTCCAGTTATTTGGATTGCCATGGCCTGCAATTCTTTGCCTCCAACTTTATTAACTCGATTCTTTGTTTTTTGCCATAAGTCATGTTTTTTCAGACCTCTGATTTTTTTGTGTGTTCCTGTCTTTAATTGACTGTCTTCCTCAAAGTAGACCCAGGAATGCAGCTGAAGCCTTTCCAGTAATAAGTAGAAAACAACCTGTTTTACAGACCAGTACTTTCCACATCTCCAGGGAATATCTGTTTCTTTCAAAACACCATGACACTGTCAATTCTTTTAAGGGCATGAGCCAGTATGAATTTCAGTGTTTTCTGAAGAATCTATGCAATTCTGTCTCCTTCTTTGTGTAGAATCTCATCTGTGGAATCTCATCTTCAAAGTTCCTGAGGTGTACTTTTTTTAGACTCTTTCTCCAATCTGTCAAATTTTGAATTCTCATCCTGTCCTCCAGCAGCCTTGCAGCAACTCTTATCTGCAAATATACTTTGCAGTCTTATTCTATTAAATTGGTCATTAAAGCAAATGTTAGCTAGTATACAGTTCAGGAATGCCCATCAATACATTTACCATTTTGACAATGAATAGCTTTCTGAGTATAGCTTTCCAATGTGTCATAGTATCTTCTGAATGTGTGCTTCCCTATTTTCCTTAAGAAATTGCTCATGTGGAACAGTGCTGGAGTTCTTACTAAAGTAAAAATATGTGATATCTCCCTGAACATGTCTTGTTACTTTGCCATTGCAAGAAAAAATAGCTCTGACATGATTTGTTCAGAACAAATCCAGATCAGCTGTTACTCATCTCCTTGTTTTCTTGTAGGAAATTGTGTGTGTATATATAAAAATGTAAGTATTCTGCCAGTATTTCTTCTCTTTGTTGGGCTTAAGCAGACTACTCTCTGATTTTTCTTTTTCCTGCTTCTTAAATAACGTAAGACTTTTTTAAGTCTTGCAGAACCCCACCCAATATGCATGAAACAACTGTTATAACTCTGGGATTATGTAGCTTTACTGTGACAGTATCCTCAACTCACTATTATCAATTAAGTGCCAAACATTTACCTGATTCAGGTATTCTCTAGTTGAGACAACAGTTTTCACTGCTGGTTTTACTTGGGTTTGCTGTTTCACTGCAACAGACCTTTTCTTGAAGTACTTTGTGTGGCATCATCTACTGGTATTGCTTGCTCTTAATAACAAACCGACTTCCTGAGAAAACTGGGCATATTTTCATGTTTTTAGAATGTTATTCCTGATGTCCTTGCTAGTTACATCTCATCTGTGTGTGGCTCTCTGGGGTTTGTCTCTTTGCTCCTGCCTTGTTGCTTACACTGGCTCAGAAATATCTCATTTATTTTGATCTTTCTGCCTGACTTTCCTGTGTCAAAGTCACTGGAGAACTCTGAGTTGTGCCAGAGGGGATCTTGTCTGTCTTTTCCCTGTGCTGCATTCACTACTATGCTTACTACCTTTTCTTTTGTTTTCTGCAGGCTTAACTGCCCATGAGATCTTACAGAAGGATATTCTGCATCTATTGAAACCTGTTTTCCCAAAATACTTCAGGAATTATCTTGTCCTTAATCTCTTCCTTGTAAGGTTTATTGAACATTCTCATATCTTGCCACTTCCCTGTAAATTCCTTTCAGCAAGGTGTTTTTTAATTTGTTTTGCTGTATTGGTTATAATGATATTTAGAAGGTCATCTCTAGCTGTTACATATTAAAAATGGTCATCAAATCTCTTTCTACACACATACTTGTGGTATTCCTTTACCAACACATGATTTTGTAGTTGGAATATCCTATTTCCTCCAGTTTTCTTTGATAATCCCTCACCTACACGGACCAGGTAGAGGGCAATCATGAACGTTAGTGAATGTAAATCTGTGTCTTCAAGGTTTTGGGTTTTTCACTGTAGCTGTTTTGTCTGGATGTACTTTCTAGAAGGGGAGGTTTATGGTGGTAAATTTGTCACAATATTGTTTTTGCTTCTAAAATGGTTTGTGCTTAAAAAATGGTAGACATTTCTATAGTCCAGAGGAAGATAAAGTGTTTTTCTGCTATTCTTGCTCTTTATTCATGGACTATGAAGATCTGGTTCTGTTGCTTTCAAATATCTACAAATGTGTCCACAATTAGTTTTCATATTTTGAAAAAAAACAAAATATCTTTAATTAGAAATTTGATTTGCTAAGGAAATTAAAGCTTGTCTGATAAAATCTTCAGTGCTACGAAATGTATAGTCTGTGTGTAACTGTATCACTACTGCTAATACTAATGGGCTCTCTTCTGAGTTATTGCATTGATCTTCCACACATATGTGAATAAAACAAATTATATTACCTCTTTTATGTTAGCCCATAAAACTAGAAAATGTTACTCTCTGTATGTATCACATTTGCATCACGAGGACTATGGGGGTGCTTTCATTGCCTAGCTTTATATTTTTTAGAGGATACTATATTCAGTTATTCTGAAGTGTGGGAAATAAATGGGTTTAGTGGTGTAGCTGTGTAGCAGGAATGTAAGCGTGAATGTAATGATTTCATACTTAAAAATACAATTACTGTATTTAACTAAGATTTAATTGGGATTCACTGAACAGTTTTGCTGTTGAAAACAAGAAGAATATCTCCCTCAGATGCAAATTTTAAAAATGCATAATATTTTCAATTTATAAAATATGAACTCTCCCAAAGGGTTAAAAATTTAATCATATTTCTTGTCTTGCTGAAGAACAGTCTTGTTCCTATCCAAGCTACTTTTAAAAGAAACTGCATTTTTGTTTAATTTTTATTTAGCTAGAATTCCTAAATGAATATTTGAATACCGGCAAGACTTTTATCAATTAACATTATTATTATTAAATACCTATAATATGTGTAGCATACGCATTATAAAATAATTATGAATTACTATTAAATTTAAAGCTATGATCTTGAGAGTAGAGAAATCATTAGTTTTAATTGTATTGGTAATCACAGTAAAAGATAAAACATCTGTATTTCATCAACTGCTACAGACATTTTTCAGCTGGAAAATTTAAACTTTTTGTGAGCGCTTCATAATTAATTATTAAAGTGGACAATGCAAGCAACTGAAAGTTTGATATTATACCTGAGGAGCATCTTTGTGTTGGTTGATTGAAGAATAATGTTGTGGGTTATAATTTCTTCGTACTCAGACAAACTAATCCTGTAAAGTTGAATTCTGTGAGGATTTGCATAGATGCTTCTCTCTGCACACAGTGTACAGTCACACTGATTTCAGGCAGGTCATGTGTCTGCTGCTAACTCAGTAGCCAAAAAACCCCTCTTTGCCTTCTTCCCTCATCCTCATCTTGAATTAATCTGCATCTTGGTTCCCAGGTCTGCACAATCTGAACTTCTATTTTCAGAATTCATTTCAAAACCAATGGTAGTAGAGAAGATGAGGGTCCACTTTTCCAAAGAATATTTATACCAGAAATATTTATTTAGAATTCTAATTATTATTTTTAAAAATTGGAAGTAATTTCCTTAACAGCAGCATCTCTTTAAAAATTGAATTGGAAAGTAGTTGTAAAAAGCTTACCTGTTAGAGTTCCCTTTTTCATTTATCATGCTAAGTAGCAGGAGTATCAAAATGTCCATAAATCACTAATCAGGCTAGTTAGTAATGGAAATTCACCTATTACTGTTACTTTCTGTCTACTAGAGTAGCTAAAAATTTGCAGAGCCTCAAAATACTAAAATAGGTTTGAAATAGCTGCAGCTATAAAGGCGATAGTCCACTGAAGTATGGTAGGAAAAGAGTGTTGCTCCAGCACTGAGTTTTAGGACAGTCTGCACATGCTCCTTTAGGTGCCCAATAGCACTTTTATTTTTTTACCTCTGCACTCATTTTATACATCATTGTGTGAGCCCTTCTTAAAAAAAAATAGCCAGTAAATAATTCAGTATTATTGTAACATTGTTTTACTGCAGACGTAACAAATATTCTTTGTTTCTCAAAAATGGCAGGACAGCACAATGTTGTTTGTAAAGCCAGAGTCCTTCAGCACCATCTGCTGGCATCCAGTTGAAGCTGATCTCAGGACCAGATCCTAAGCCCTATCTAGTAAAAAATTAAAAATACCTATTCACATTTTGGAGGTGAAAATAAAATTCATTTGTGGTATAATTTTTATCCTTTTTGTTGTAATTATAATGAGAGAATGCAGTGTGAAATAAAGTTCAACGTATGAACTGAAACAGAAATAGGTCAGGAGAGTTTTGTTAAGTGGAACCATAAAAAGAAATGGAGTACTTTTTTCTTTTTGCTATAAAGGGCTTTAGCAAGCACAATGTTCCATTTTTCTATGTGTGTTGCAAGTCCAGTTCAGTACAAAGTATATCATAGAGGAGATCCACAAAGCTTGGAAAAAGCATCCATAACATGTTTTGGAAAGGTGTAGCAACCACTAAATACTCTTTTACCTAACATTTATTGCATTATTCTATGTTAGTTAACCTCATGCAAGGTTAGTGGACAGAGCCCCTGATGCTGTAATTAGTCCCTGTAGCTTCACAGGTTGCAAGGACTGGGGCAATCTGTGTGAATCTACAACAGAGCCTTAAATTCTGCAGCCACAAAAGGTCACTGTCCTTCCTTCTTTCAGCTGTAACACATTGATATCTCAAAGAGTTTGAGGCCTCACTGAACCTCATTGTATGGAGGCCTCCAAGTACTCTGTAAATCACACAGAAATGATGTGTTCTACCTTCCACATATTTAAACTGGAAAAAAGATGAGGAATAACAGTTGGATGAATTCTGGTATATCTGGAAATCTGCAATGATGGTGCACAAGCCAGATGCAATTTTGTATTTATATAATGCCAAAAATGGTGTCCTAGATACCTGTGGGGACAAGGTCTTCATTGAAAAAGAACTTGCAATAGCATTCGCAGGTAGTTTGGAAAGCAGCTAAATAGCCACTGTGGTAGTGATGAGCATGTAAGTTTGTGTGCCATAAATATTTGTTTTGGCTAAAACTATGTCCTACAGTATTCAGTGTAGCTCCTCTATCATCCTTGTTTTCAGCTGGCTGAGAGATTTTGTTTGAGGACTTGTCAATCAGTAATTCAAAGAAGCATTGTAGAGCAAGTTTTAAGGCAACCAAGGATGTATGTATTTTAAGACTGGAAACACAGGAAGAGTTTGGATGCTGGTTTTTTTGTCAGTATCCAGCTTCAGGTGTTACTATAACAGGAAGCATGAAATTTCCAGCAGGATAAAGATATTTAGTACTCCATGATGCAACACAGACCTTTGAGTTCCAGGAAAAACGATGCTGTATTTATGACTTGCAACTAATCGTTGATGTGGTAAAAGGAATTATATTCAGATGGTAAATAAGTACAACCTTAATGTGCACCATATACAGAGTTGTGGGGGGATGTACTAATGCATCACATTTATTTACCTTGGTTTGTTGCTGAGAAAAATTACCATTCAATTTAAAGTCTGTACCATGTAAGACACAACAGAGGAGTGCAGAAGATATAATAATTTATAGTCTAGAATAAGATCACAGCATAAATGTTATAAAAATTATTTGATCAATACAATAATCCTGACTTGGGTGAGGAATTATTTTTTAAGTGTTTCTGGATTGAAATTCTAGTAGCAGCACTAGCACCATGGAGGTACTGGAGTTATCACCTGCCTCATTGAAAAAGTATCTGGTTTAAAGAGTTACCTGTAAAAAGACAGGCAACTTATGTATTCTCTGAACTTGGTGTGTGCCATCAGCACCCCCAGTTACATTGGTAAGTGAAGGTGGTAAGCATCTCTCTAGTACAGCATACTGCTGGTGGTAGTATTGGTTTGAAATTACCTTTATAAAAGTAATCAAATAGCTCAAGCACAGACTTTTAAAAAAATATTTTGATGTAGTTTAATAAGGGGAAATAAAAAGATCATAAAACATGTCAAACTGAGTGGAATTGTCATGGGAAACCCCTCATCTCAGATTATATTTTGCCCAAGTTATGAAACACTGGATAGGTTTTAACTAGGTGTAGTTATCTTAGTTTATCTTACAGCAATTCCTCAGTAGCTGCTATTTCTGACTGAAATAATTGCTTGATTTTTTTTTTTCTTTTCTATGTAGGTTTGTTGTCTTTTTTTTCTTGAACTCACTAGGTAATGGTACTATAAACCAAAAGAGAGAAATATGAAGAAAATAGATTATTTTTTTAGCATAAACAAAAAAAAAAAGCCCCTTCATAAACCCGTTTTAGAACATTATCAGACAAAAATGACAGTGTTCTAAAACTTCAAAGCTGCTATTCAAGTAACAGTTTATGAAGTCAGGATGGTGCAAATATTAAAATATTAGTGTACTCTGACCCTGAATATTCACCTGCAGATACTTTCAGGGGCTTCAAAAAGGCCTGGGTTCAGTGGGAGGAGTCCTGCTGAATGACTTCCAGGACTTGCAGCAGATGAATCCCCACTAAGGGAGAACCTGTTCCAGAAAGTTTTGTGTTGCACATGGTGTAGGAATTAAGAGACTGGGGATTATTGACTTTTGAAGTCTGAATTGTGATACCTAGTTTGTGAAGGCTTGTTAGGTCGTCTTCTTTATTCTGTTTTGGACATGGAGTTTTTGTGACACAGCATGTATGAAAAATCTCTCATTAATACTGAATAAATGTTGGTCACTTGTTGCACTGAGTGACACTAAGGGAAGTACAATAAGCCCTCCTGGGTTATATTTAGGGAAACAAATCCTACAAGATAAATCTAATGTATTTTTTCCTTACTGAACAAACTGTAGCATCTTCTGTGCTTTGCATGTTTAGACCTTGCTTCAGGACAGAATGATACATTGTTCAAAGATGTTGTTCCCTTTTCAGAGAATACAGGCTTGAAGTGTTTTTTTACAAAACAGAAACCTGCATCTTGGCATAAGGTTGTACTTTTTGTGGTAAAGTAAGTCTGAACAGATGGGAAGTAGTTTAAAGGAATTAAGAGGAAATGCTGATGGAGTGTCATGTGAAGAACCAGACAACAATGAAGTTCCTATATAATATGAAAATATAATATTGTTATATAAAAATTCTTATTTACAAAAAAAAGGATTAGTCAAACTGTAGCTTTAAGAATACTTCAATGATTTTGTGTGGTATCACTAAAGTAAGAGCTCTCATCCATCAGGTAACTTTCTGTGCCAGTGAAATGGGGTTCTAATCATTTGGCTGATTTTGTGATCTATAAATAATGTTAATGCACCGACTTTATATAATATTAGACAGTTATCACTTCAATGCAGTTGAAGTCTGAAATCTGCTATATAAACAACCTTGGACCTTAGCAGCAAAGTAGTTTTCTTGATTTAGCTACATTTTACTGAGAGCATTTTTGTCCAGATGTCCTATATTCTGTACATACATCTGTACATCCCATGTTTATTTCAAACCTTTTATTGTTTTCCTCATTTTTTAATCATAAAAAGCAACTTCCAAATTTGGGAATTTGGAAATCAATTTCAAAAGGCCTTCCTTACATATATTGTTTGGTTTGCTTGATGTATCAGTCTGAGAAAGCACTCAATCACTTTTGCAAGAAATAGGTAAGAAACCAGATTAACTGATGCTTCATTTAATTTGGATTTTATACTGACATAAAATTGCATAATTAATTTGCCATTTATAAGTGCCCCACAGCCTCTGCAATCAGAGAATAATTTAGAAATGGCTGTTTAGGTCTCTGTGACTTATAATAATTAATTGTCTTCTCAGTATGAAACATAAAAAGCACAGTCAAATATTCTATATTTTAATGTGTTGCATAATATTATCTCACCCATAAATAGTAGGAAGAGAATCTTTATTGTGAGGTAAGTTTTTTAGCTAATCTCTCATTTAGTTTTTTTTTAGGAAGATTTTTTTTCTTCAAATAAATTCTTGTGTTTGGCTCAGCTTTTACAGCTTAGTGCTGAAAATAAAGAAAGCAGCCATTTCAGGAATTTGCTGATGGATTTAAAATGTCATGATCCTGCTTTCTATTGTAACATCACTAAAGCTGAAAAAAATAGCAGAAAGAGACCCAGTAATACAAACCAATTTCTTGTTCTCTCCAGTAAGGCTTTTCTTCTTCTGGATGTCATTAAACTGCAAGAAAGTTTTGACTTTGCTGTAATCCTACTGTTCCTTTTTAAACATAGTCTCCAAAAGCCTAACATTTTTTCACTGATATATCACCACAGGCTGACATGATATCATGTGCTCTTTTATCTTCTGAAGCTTGAATTTTATGATTTAAAATGTACTTTAGTCACTTAAGTAAGAGTGATATTTTATGTTATTTTCTATGGGAAAACAGCTTTGCAGAAATTATTTATTGGAATGTAGGTAAGTTCTTTTGAAATAATTTGAATGGTTGCTGCAAAGGTATTCTGTCCATTGCTTGAAAGTAAGTTTATGTGTGCCTTCTGTGACTTAAATAAATCATTGATGACATTTGTAGCAATATGAATGTGGCATTAAGAATGTTACAGCACTCAGCTCCAAGCAGCGATCTGGTGATGGGCCAGTCTGAGGATATCACTATATCCTACACTGAGAAAAGCACATCTGTAAAACTATTGTGTCCTGGTTATTAGTGCTAGGATTTGAACTATCTTTAATTTCATTTGACTTGTTCATCTTCCTTAAGGATCTCCATAAAGGTTCTCTGAGTATTCTTTTCAGCCCTTACTTAGGGTTTGCATCAGTGGTCGTAAACCTGCTTAGCGGACAAAGACTCTCTTCCCTTTGAAGTCACTTCCCTAGCTTTTCAAAAGGCTCTGCAAGTCTGTTCTCCTAAAACAATTTAGAAAAGTTTGAAGTGGCGCCCCTTAAACCAGCAACAAAATAAAATTTTCTCTTTGCATTGTTGAAAACCATGACAATCTTTTGAAGCAATAACAGTTTAAAAGCTTTTAAAGAAATCTGTTCTGCTCTATGACCAGCTTTTAAGTTGACCCCATTATTTGGGAAATCAGAGGCTTGGAAACCCCTAAATACTTGACATTCTTATCAAAGGAGTCAGCCTGACTTTTCACGAGACTCTTCTTTTACAGTATCTATTCAAATCCTAAGTTCTTTAAAGATACTGCTTAGTTTTCTTTTTTTTTCATTTGGGTTGGTGTTTGGTTTTTTGGTTTTTTTGGGGGGTTTTTTTTTGGTTTGTTTTTTTTTGGTTGTTGGTGTTGTTTTTGTGTTTATTTCAAATATAAATTAGGAAACAGTTGATACAATCCATGAAACACTGATCCTTCCACCTGTAGATTTATACTCTGTTAGGTTTGAAGTCAAGTCCAAATTCTGAAAAGACTGTGAGTGTTAGGCAGTTTTATTTTCTGTGAACTGTATCTATATCTATCTGTCTATATATGCTCAGTTTCTACTTCTTGATTTAAGAGTCTTATCTCCTACATTTAATGGATATAGTTGCTGACAGCCTTATGCAGATAAACCCATAATAATGTAGTTGCTGTAAGCAGTAAGTTTACTCTCATTGTTTTGTTTATCTGTAAGTCCTAATAATTCATTCAGGCATTGCTTCTCATAAGTGCTTCTAACTCCAACATCTTACATTCATTACCACCTGCAATGTTGTGTATTTAAAACTTTCCTTATTTCAAAAGTTTCATTAATGTGAAGTCTATAATTAGATTAATTCCTTGCTGATCTATGCGAGTATATGTTAATTAAATTTCTGAAAGCGGAAGAAAGCAATAAAACCAGAATTCTAAAATTTTGCAAATATAGGCAGCTCATTTAAAAGAAAACAAACTAACAAGACCTTTAAATGCACTAAGCTGCCACATTTTAGGGCTTGGGAATGACAAGGGAGAAAGAATTGGATCGGCAACATTAAGTTGTTACTGGATAGACTGTTATGGTTGCTGTTACATTTTCCCCTAAAACTGCAGTTTTGTGGCTTGGCTACATAGAGCTCATTTATGAATCTTCTGAGGTGCCCAGCCCATGTTTAGGGGAGCAAAGTTCAATAGAGCAACTTGTCTCTGAAGGGTTTGTGAGCAAAATTCACAGGATCAGCCACCTGAGAAGTACCTAGAGGTCATTAAATCCACCCTTATGCTTCTAATTTGTTGGGAGTTTTTTTCCCTTTGCTTCTGGACTGTCTGCCATACTTCCTGGGCTTGAGTCTGTTTTTTCAAACATTATATGAAACAAAAGTGACAGCTTCTAGTGACTGTTTCTAAAAGATTAGGACAAATCAGCAAGTTGCTCCAAAGCATGTTCGCATTTAAAATGCTGGCAACATACATGCCAGGGAGTGTACATGTATGCACACACATATATAATCTTGGTGGCTGTATCTAAGAAGAAATAGATTTATTTACTTTTCAAGATCTTGTATTTCTAATACAAATTGTAATAGAATAAATAAAATTTTGAAAGGTCAAAATTCTTGATTTGAGACTTTGTCGGAGATTATGATCCTTACTTAAAAGCCACTGGAATGTGGCAGCTGCACAGATGATTTGGGAGGTGGTATAAATGGGTAAAAATATTTATGCAAGCCCAGATCTTACACCTCTTTTGAAGAGAAGTCTCTCAGTGTACACATGCAGGCTCTGAGAAGCCATCCCTTTAAATATAGCTCCATGATTTCTAGTAAGGCTCAGTACTGAGCTGGTGCTGCTCTACAAGGACAGATTAATGACAATATGCTGGGTTTGTATTTTAAAAAGTTACAACCCCAAATGCTTATTTAGTAACTGATGGAGTCAATTGGTCCCAGTATTACTCTGTGTCTTTGTAAAACCATCTCCTTTTTTTAAGTGAAAACAAAGGTTGATTTTTCCACTGCTTTACTGCCTTGTTGGTGTCTCACATATCATCATTCATTGTGAAGTGAAATTATTCCCTGCTGCTTAAAAACTCATCTAAACCTTTTGAAAACTACATGACAGCATTGCCCAAGAAACACCCTTTCGAATTTAAATACTTTGTAGAATTCTATGAATGAGCTAATTATATGGTAATACAAAAATAATTTTGTGATTTTTATGAAATGCCAGCACTCTTGAAGAGAGCAGTGAATCACCTGTGAGCAAAGTTGTAAAACTATTTAAAGAGCTATATAGCATTTGCTTACCCTTTCTCTGCCTTGACCTGGAGAATAATATTTTTTCTTTTAAATGTGCCAGTTATACAATTCTTTTTTTTATTGTATGCATATATGTTTGATTATAAAAAGAATCCC
>VYXD01001702.1:1214459-1244470 GCA_013397195.1 Hylia prasina | reverse complement strand
CAAAAAAAATACAGTTCCTGCAGCGTAAAAATATCTAATAGGAGCATTAATGTTGGGTTAGAGTGGGACCTTTTTGCAAATTCATCGGAAATTCATATTGACTGTGGTCCAAGCTCCACATCTTGCAAAGAACTGGACTTCAGGCTGAGGTTTCAGCACTGTTATTAGGTTAAAATAAATTCAGTCACTGGAAGTTTTCCTTCATCTTTGGGCACTTTAGGTGTTTTCTCGATAGCTACTGTGGTACTCTACTTGCATTTACTAACTTCTGTTCTAGTAGAGGGTAGTAATTGACTTAAATCTCTCCCTCCAAAAAATATAAATTAGAGGGGGAGACAGAGGGAGGGGAAACCAACTCTGATTTGTTTTACTGCACACCTGACTTTCATATTACTGCATGTTAGTAAATATGCAGGCAGAGTGCTGCTGCTGTACTACACAGGTAGGAGTACAACACTCCCATATGCAAGCAGGAGCATTGAAGTGATTTGTAAGCAACACAAACTCAAAGAGCAAGGAAACAGAAGGTGCTTCAGTGATGGAAAGCAGTGATACTGGGAATAGATTGTAACCAAGGATTGCTTTTATTGTTTTTTTCACTGAAGGTGATTTCGCAACTCCTCGAGCTGTTCTGACAGGACACGACTATGAGATCACCTGTGCTGCCATTTGTGCTGAGCTTGGCCTGGTAATAAGTGGTTCAAAAGGTAAGGTAGCTCTTGTCATTTCTTTCTCGTGAAGCTATAAGCCTAATGCCAAGAGGAATATAGTGGCAGAATTTATAAACTTTATGGTGGTTTTACTTCAAACCTTTTTTTTTTTGGCTGCTACAGAATTTGAATTTGCAACATGTTAAAACTGAGATTGCTCAGACATTTATAAGAAGAGGCAACCGCATCAGTTTCCCTCTTGATTGCTATTTCTGTTTGTTTATCCAGTGTGTAATTGCATATAGCATAGTTGGATACAGGCTTTGAGGGCCAGGATGGTGAAGAGTGGCTGTTATGGATAACTTCTCAAAAAGGGGAAACAAAAATTAGGTTTGAGAGAAAGAGAATGTGCTGGACTACTTGTTTGATGAGGGGTGTGTATAAACTACTGGTAATTCTGTTCAGGCTCTTTCAGCTTGGCTGCAAAGCCTCTAATATGCTCCATTTGTGCTCTCAAAGACATGCTTTTAGCAGGCAGATTATAAAGAATGATGTTGATTCTGTGGATATTCTTTATAAATTTTCTTATTTTCTTAATTGTCCACAATTATTTTTAAACTGTAAATTTCTTGGAATTAGTATCTTTCTACTTTAGTGTTTCTAAAGTAGCTACTCAGAGACGCTTCTTCAGAGCTGAGTGTACTTATGGTCTGTACCTGTGTGCATTTCTGTGTTATGCATGTGAACTCATGTGGCTTATGTGCAAAGCAGGTATTTGTCAAAATATGTTAAAAAAGCAAATATTTAGTGGGTCATGTATGCCTTAGAGTCTCAATATGAGAACATACACTTGTAGAATACCTACATGTGTAAATTCACTACTCTTAGCTCTGTGTGTCTGTATTTTGAAAATCTCTTTTCAAGGTTACTCAAAATTAAGTAATCTCAAAATAAACTCTCAAAATTAACTACTACCTTCTTTAAAAGAAAATCCACAGAAGGCAATCTAGGTGCTCTAAAATACCTTAATGCAAAGCTTTTAAGGGATGAGCTGTTTATCTTAGTGTCTGGCACCCTTAAAGTCATAGGAAATTCGCCTAAACGTGGTATCAACCATTATAAAGTAATATAATAGTGATTATTTAAGTAGAAGCCATGACTTATTATTTGAAAAACGTTGTCTTTAAATGAGTGTATAAATCAATAACCTGAGATCCTATTCTGTCTCACTAGAAGGACCATGTCTCATACATTCTATGAATGGAGATCTACTGAGGACGTTAGAAGGTCCTGAAAGGTTACAAGGTCCCGAAAGCTGCCTGAGACCAAAACTTATTCAAGCTTCCAGAGAAGGCCACTGTGTCATATATTATGAAAATGGCCTCTTCTGTGTGTTCAGTGTGAATGGGAGACTGCAGGCCACTATGGAAACAGATGACAAGATAAGGGTGAGTATCCTCAAATGTGTGCTGTCAGCTCCATGGGGAAAAGCTGTCAGTGTTGGAGTTGTGTGGAGACTCTTTCTATAGCCAGACCATAAATATGTGGTACCAGATCATAGCATAGCAGCATTCTGAAAAAATTTAAGGGGACCATGTACTCTTAATAACATTAGGCAGAGCTTTTTACAGTTTTAACTGTAAAATAACTCTGTTCATAAAGTAAGGAATACCGTGTAGGCTGGAGAATACAAATATTACTAATTGACCAGGAGAGGCTGTGCTGCATCTTTACTTTTGAGTCTGAAGGCAAGAGGTCAGTGGACATGCTATTTTGGATGTTAGTTTTCCCTTTCTTTTGGCATCTCTGATTACATTCCTGCATCCTGGTGGTTCAGCTAGCATGTGTTGTGCTGAGATCCAGGGAGTTTATAGGGATATGTCTATACTTCTATACTTCTTTTAGCCCTTTGGCATTTGCTAAGGAGGCAGCAGAGTTCCACATCTTTAGCTGAAACAGACATGGAGCAAATGCATAACTATGCAGGAGGCATTTTAAGCTTATGGCTTCATGAAAATTATTCTGTAATACAAAATGAAGGTCTCCTGACAGTTCCTGTGTAATAGTACCTATGAAAGAGAACAGCAGCTGCCAGCTGCACTGCAGTACCGCACCTCCAAGCTGATTTTCGTAATCTGATGGAAGATCCCAGGAATTTGCTGCTGGGATTTCCAGTGTTCTCTTGAGTTGAAAACTCTCAAAAGTTTTTCCTTTATTTGGATTACACGTGTCAGGAAGAAAATCCCTCTCTGCTGTCATGTTTGTTTTACAGAATTATTGGCATTCTTTCAGCTATTGTGCAAAGTTGTGAGCACTTCTTTCCATACTAAAGATGGAAGAATGTGTGTTTTAAAGAATTTTGATCTTCATTATTTGCACTTTATAATTTGTATGGAACTGCCTCATTAGCACTGAAGTTTCTGGTACAGTTCAGTATATTCCACTTAAAACCTTCTAAAACTCCTGTCATGTACTGTGCTCTGCTAATCCAGTATCCCTATGTCATCCATTCAAAATGTCAGCTCTGCTGGTGGTGGAATATGCAGAAATAACAGTGAGAGTGCAGTCTACAGGGGTTAGGGGGCATTTGAGTTCTGTGTTGTGTGGCAGCCACAAGTGCAGGTTTGAGGGAAGTGAAGTAGGAATGTGTATATTGCTGTCCCCAGACATTTTTCCAAATTAATGTAGATTTTTGCATCAATTCCCTGAAATTGTACCTTTGGCTGTCCTTGTAAAAATACTTCTGAGATTTTCAGCCTGCCCTTCATCCCAGAGTTCTTTCCATAAGACCATATTACAGTGTTTTCACTTTTTACATTAATAATGTTGATAATCTGTCACTTTCAGTTGTGATTATGTTGTCAGCTAGGCCAGCAAATCTGTAAAATATCTAGAAATCCCTTGCCGGCTAAAACAATTTCTGTAGTGTTTCAGTCAGTACCCACAGCTTTAGGAATGTTGCTGGAGGCAATGGAAGTTCTGCTCTCTGTGGGCCAGAATTATGTTTGTAGAGGGGTTTGGGGTTTATTTTGTTTTGTTTTGTTTTCTTTTTCTCCCAGTGGTCCCAGCTGAGCTTTACGCTTAAACAACCTACAGCGTCTCTGCCAGTGCTTCTGCACTACATCATCACTGAAGGAGAGTGGCAACTGCATGATTAAAGTGGGGCATTTAAAATGAATAGCACCTACCCATGGGCTGTGCTGACAAACTCTCCTCATTGGCTTTTGCTTGGGGAGGATGGAAAAAGGAAGGAAAAAGGTCATAAGTGTGGAATTCGTAATGTAAAAGCTTAGGTTTTCCTGTGTCATTATGGGCCGGTATTTCAGGACATTGTTGGCAAAACTAGCCGTTTTCAATGGTGATGTTGGGATCAACATTCTGATTTTTTTTCTTGTATTCTTGTGCTAGAAAACTGCCAGAAAAAAATCAGACCCTCTGGGGAAATTTAGGGTCTAATCAATGCCTTCCACCTGTTTTTGTTTTAAATACTGTATCGCCCAGTGGAGCTTAGGCATATCACAGTACGTCTACCATGTAGTGTTTAGATATCTTAATGAATACCTTTAACTCTAAAGAGCCTGCTTGTTCTGAAAGGTAAAGTTATTTTACCCTAAACAAAGGCTGTATGCTGTTTCACCCAGAGGAACCAATTTATTTTCCTTTCCTGAGTCTGTTTTGAAATGTGGAAGTACCCACAAGACTCCTGCTGCTGTAAGCCAGGGCTGTCACAGTGTCAGCTCTGCGTTTTTACTAAGCACTGCCATTCAAAAACCTGAAAAGTTAAAAGGGATTTGTGTAGAGTTTTGAAACTTTCCAAGGAAATACAAGTCAGAAATGCAGCTTTTAGAACATTGCTGAAATTGTGCGCTTTGGGGATTATTTCAGAGTCTGAAGCCCATGTTGTGAGAAAGATTAGTTGCAGGGTTGTTTCAGTTTCATACCTAGCAGAATTGCAGATAAACTATGCTGGGGAAAAGCAGAACAGTAAAATTGGTTCATGTCGTCCTTAATACCAGCTGGAGTACTTGGGAGTAAAAGCATCCTTTAGTTTGTTAAATCTTGAAGGGAGTATCATGAAACTGCAATGTTGACAGGGTCACCTTTTTCTTCCATTCATTCCTTCATCCCTTCATATGTACATATATATATATAGGCAAGTGGCTGAGAAATCTATTTATAAACAATAAAAATTATATAAATCAACATCTTGTCTTTATGACAAGCCAATGACTTAGTAAAATTGCATAGGTATTAGTAAGGGTTCAAAGCCTTTATTTAATCAAAAGACAACAAAACCTACTGCATGTTGCAGGTAGTGGAAGAGTTAAAGATTAATGGCTTTAATTTGCCTTTTAATAAAGCATTTCTTCAGTAAAGGCCTCAAGTATAAAATTCAAGTGAACCATGACCATAAGGTTAATGGATTTTCATCAGCTGAATTTTATAAGTGTAGCAAATAATTATTTGTCACGGTCTTCATTGCAATTTGGAAATACCCTTAGGAGGCTGCTATTGCTATAGAGAAGAAAACTACCCCATATTGATTTTTGCTTCTAATGAATAATCTCTTTAATACTTGTGTGGTTAGTTAGATCTCGTGATCATCTACTTAGTGCATGCTAGTTGTAGATAATTTTCAGTCTTATCAGTTTGTTTTCTGCCCCTTTCTTACTCTACTCTTCTAAGACAGCCTCTAAATTAGAGTTTTCAAGCCTTGTGCCTGTGCTTTCGAGGTGCTTAGCACATTTCTGATAGCAACAGTCATGGAAGAAATTAATGGTTGGAACATTTAGTTTTTGGGGGACAGGGAGAAGCTTCAACTCAGAGTACTCAACTCTAATCCTTGATAGTATTCCATTTTCCATACTTAGATGTGGTTGGAAAAACTACCAGTTCTGGTTTATTGTATCTAAAATTACATGCATGTCTTGTCATCTTAGTTCAAAACATGGCTGAAGTAGGTTTATTTTTTTTTTTTTTGCTCAATGTTACATTTTGTTTACAGTATATGTTTGTGTTTCAATTACACTCCTTTTAAAGTTATTGTATGAAATAAAATTCCAGCAATGTGATCCATTCTGACTCCTCGGGAGTTGTTGCAGTAAACAGTCAAAATTTATAACATAATATAGAAGCTCTATCTTAATCTAAGTGTCGCACATCGTATAATTCATACAGGATGTATTTGGCATCACAGTAATAGAGTGCAGCAATACAAAAAATACAGATGTGCAATATGTCTGACTTCAGTTACTGCTGCTCACAAAGCAGTATCTTACACACGCTGTATATTTTGGTTTCTAGGCTTGTCAGCAGTCTGTATAAACACTTCAGTGTTGCATGAACGTAACGTCTTTGTGTTTTAGTTTCTCTGATTTTTTTGTGGTGCGTGTGCTATAAATTCTCTATGTTAAGAAAAGCCCCTAACTTCCTTTTCTTGAGGTATGTAAAAAGTTTGCATATCTGCAAACCTGTATAAGCAGAGACTGCAAGTGCCAAAGTAATTACAGACTTCAGCAGAGAGATGTTTGCAAAATTCCATCTTCAGTTCCTTCTACTGTTTCCTGAATTTAAATCTCTGAGCTGGAACTTTGCTTGTAGACTATCATCTTGAGGCAATGTCCTTGCCTTCCAGTGACAATGTTTTAGTAGTCAAAAGGAATCAGTTTGTTTGTAGAGAGTGTGTTTATGGAATTTAAAAGCCACTGAACATCCTCCATTCTTACATCATTCTTTTGAGAAGTTGGGCCAGATGAAATTTATCACAAGTTAATCCTGATGTGAAGGGTGTGTATTGCATTGAAAGGCTGCCCAAATTTAGCTGATTCACAAACCTTAGGTTAAATACATTTGTCGATAATGCTTAGTATCCATATTCTGTACTGACCATATGTAGGCCATGGATGCAGTTTTTCCCTGCAATCAATCATTCCTCACAAAGAGGTGCACAAAAGATCCCTGGCAAGAAATGTGATGGTTGTGACCCTGGACAAGAAAAGGGAGGAACTGATAAGGAAGCAGAGGAGAAAGAAGAGCAGAACCAAGGACAGGCTGCTCCTGTGCTGAGTATTGTGGACAAATCTAAAAGCAGAGAAGGAAAAACAGATGTCAAGCTGGGGAGCAAAAGTCAGAGAGAAAGTGGAGAAGATGCACCTGGAAACAGAATGAGAGCGTAGGAAAGGTTTGGGCTTACTGGAATTATTTATCATGGTCCAAAATGTAGTTTCAAGGGTCTTGATCTTGCTGGTGGCTCATGCTGGTGGCATTCCACATGACAGAATCCATTCAACTTTTTGGTAAATGCTGTGGACCTTTCAGTTTTCCTGGACAGTTGGAGGATGAGGCTATAAAATAAGGGCATGGTATCCTCTACTGCTTACATTTATTTTCTGCACAGCAGCAGGGCAGGAGCTTCCTTTCAGATGAAGTTTTTATTATCCTCCTTGGGGCTTCTGTAGTAGTAATTACTGAGACCCACATGGAAAAAATGCTCAGAGAAAAGTCAGTCATGGAGTCTTCCAAGGGTTGGTATTGGGAAACAGCTTCATTCAATGCTTTTTGAGGTGGGGAATGCTGAAAGTTTACTGAGTGATGAAGGCAATGCCTGAGATGAATGGAGAACTCTTACTCAGGACGCTCCACAATATGAGACCTTTGGGGTGCTCACTGAAACTGGTAGGATCACCTCAAAACACGGAATAAACCTGTGGTAAACATCTGCCAATTTCTTGCCCCCCTCAGAAGGCATCAGCAGGCTCAAAAAAAGATTAAAAAAATGCATGGGCAGCATTTCCATAAATACTAAAGGGAACAGGAACTTTCTGATTTTCCTAATCCAGTGTGGTGCACAGGGGGAGAGGGCTGTGTGCTGACCAGGATGGCAGCATCTTCTGCTGCCTTTGTCGGGAATAGACCTCTGGGTTAGAAGTGCCATAAATTAGCACTTGTTCTAATAAATTTCAAGTTCAGTTCTCTTAAGACCTATTGTGGCTTATTTACACTGGGAAAATCCCTCTTTTAAGAAAGATTTCTCCTGAATCCTGTCCATTTAATATCTGATAGTATCATCTGGTATAGTCATCATGTAAAGAAGGAAAATTATTCTTCTGGGTATTCAGTATGTGTCTTGAATTTTTTCCAGTGGCACACAAGAAATACTAAAATAGATTGAAGATTCCTGTTTGAAGAAGTCTTGACTCTGAGAACCAGTGTTATCCCATCTTTCTTCATGATCTGGTTCCCAAATAAAGATTTCAAACACAAATGCATACCAAACAGGGTATATGCCATTGAATTTTTCACAGGCAGTTTCAGGATGGATGATGAAAGGAAACACTGTCTCTGTTAAGGGAGGTGGATTGTTATTTTATTAATCCAGTGCAGGGATCTAAAAGTGTTGGTCTAAATTAATTTTAGTGATTCATATAACAGTTCAGTTCCTGTCAACATCCAGCTTCTGTTAGGCTGCTGTTAAAGACCCTTGGGGGACTGTCAGGTGCTATATTTTAATGCCAGTGCTGCATCTTGTAAATCTAGCTAATTAGAAGAGTAAATTTCTTTAGCTGACCTCATATTGGATCTTTGGAACATGGAATAAATCACAGGTCAGGTGAGACTTAACTAGTGACATCCCATGTACTGGAGATTTGTGCACAACAGCATTAATTCGCTTGCTGAGTAAAATAACACAACAATAATGTTGCTTCCCAAAAGCTTGTGGTGATATCAAAGTCTCCCTGGACATTCAGCTATCAGTATGAAACCTTTTATTGAAAGGAAGAGTGGGGAAGTAAGAGCAACACAGACATTTATCTGACAGATCTCGCTGTGCTTTGCCCCCAGGCCATTCAGCTGAGCCGGGATGGACAGTATCTGCTCACAGGTGGGGACAATGGCGTTGTCATGGTCTGGCAGGTGTGGGACCTCAAACGCCTCTTCGCTTACCCAGGCTGCGATGCTGGAATCCGATCCATGGCCCTGTCCTATGACCAAAGGTGAGACCAAAGTCTGCTCTGGACAAGTTGGGAAATATATAGTTACAATTAAATTGCATTTTTGTTGTTGTTCTGATTGTGATTTTCTGTGGGTCACAGATCCTCGTGATTATCTTGAGAATGCCGTGCTGGCAAAAGGTATTTTTGTAACATGTTGTATTTAGGGCAGATAATCTTTTTCAGGATTTCAGCTCTTTGGGGAATGAAGAGAGATCCAAGAAATCTTACTTTGGCAGACTTTCAAGATAGGCTGAGTTATTGGTCTGCACCAGTGTACATTGTGGGTCACATGGAGGTGGAAGGCTACATGTGTGCTTTCATCTCTCTTCTTTCACTTACAAGACGAATCCCATTCCTAATAACAGACTTTCATGTTAAAAATAGAACACTTGGAATAGTTGCACAAGAAGATTCCCTTCACACATCCATATATTTGCTAAAGCAAAGAGTCATTCTCAGTTCTAGAAGTTATTTTATCCACATACAGCATGACCCTTTTTGAGCACTCCTGCTGAAGATGACCAGTTAAAATTTTTACTGCAGTTTCACATCACACTTTCCAATGCAGCTGTACTTGACAACACTTCAGTGCTTTTATCACAGAAATATTGTTTGTTTATAAGATGGATGTTTCCCATTTCCTCTGTACACCTTTAGCTTTCAGGCCAGGATTTTATTTGCTGTGGTGTATTTACTAAACGATGTTTCTACGTACTTTTGAAGTAGATTTGTCTCCTAAATCCCTTAGGGATGTCTACATTATGCAGTAAAGCATGTTGCTGAGGCTCTTAGCCTTCCACTTACTGAATTCCATACTGAATGTCTTTAAAATTTTTATCTATGTTTCTAAAACTTACACAAAATGAACTTTAAAAAATCCAAACCAGTAAAACCTGTAGACTTCAAGGAAACACTGAACAGCTTCTTGATAAGCATAATTAGAGAATAATGGCATTTTGGATGAAGCAGTTTTCCATTTAAAAAAGCCCTTACTGTTAAATATATTTCAAAAACTGGAGTTACAGCTGTTAAGTTTTAGACCTTGGGAATTTTGCATGTGGAGAATCTTTAAATTGTAATTAATGACATGTTAATGAACTGAAATTTAATATGGACTTAGAGAAATTTATCCGTGGCCTTGAGTTAAGAACATATTCTTAACTGGAAGACAAGGAAGATATTTACTCAGAGTATTTTACTGAGTAATTACTGATTAATTACTGGTATTTACTCAAGTTATTTATTTGGTATGCATGAATGTAATGTGTTTGAGAGTCTGCAAAAAGACATTTTAACGTAATAGAAAAACAATCAAAATGGTAGTTGACATGAAATAAGCGATGCTATCAAAATGCAATGTTTTGATGATCTCATACTTACTCTTTGCTTTGAAGAAAAGATTTGCAGTCTTGTACTCCAAATTTTTTTGTTTCTAAGGCTCATTTCCCCCCAAATGCCAGGATTTTATACATCCTTATGGTTTTGATTTTGTAATACTTTAATGAGACTGTAGAGAAGATGATCCAGAAACTCCTGTGATTGTGTACTGTGTCAGGGTCATGGTTTTTCAAACACATCCAAATTATCTCCAGTAACAGTCCAAAGGTAAGGAATTCAGCAAGAAAGGGTGTCTCAGTGGGAAGGCCCAGGGATTGCTGCCAGGAGCTTCCAAAACAATCACCAAATTCCTTCATGTAGGTGTGCTTAACTGGGGGAGCTGAAACTGAAATGAGCACTTCTGCTGGCCTTCCTTCCCTTTGCCGCTACCCCAGAGCTTCATACCCCCTCCAATACCCCCCCAAAAACCAGCCAAGAAATAATCCTGGGCAATCCCCAGGGGCCTTGCAGGGCAGGGGTGCTGGGGAAGAGTTCTGTTGTCCTACTCTGGGGCGTAGCGTGAGGCTGACGGCACGAACTGCTGCGCGGTGCTTTGCGCGTTCCCTGACGGCTGCCTCTGCTTCCCTCAGGTGCATTATGACTGGAATGGCGTCCGGGAGCATCGTGGTTTTTTACAATGATTTCAATCGCTGGCACCACGAGTACCAGACCAGGTACTGACCTTCCCAGGGGCCGGGACAAGCACTGACAGGAGCAGCTGTGGCCAGGAGGGAGCCGCACGCAGCACAGCCTCCCTCGGGGTCGAGCCGCCACACGGTTCCTTATAAATACTTCTATTACATCTGAATGTAACTTAAATTTGCTGGAAGAAGCAACCTATTTTTTAAAGTTAATTGCTATTTTTGTAGACCTCGCTTGACTTTTTTGGGGGAAGGGCAAAGAAGCAGAAAACCAGCTGCTGGGTTCTGTAGTTAAAAAAAAATTCTATATTTTTAGTCACAATGAGAAGTCTATTTTGATCCCTGTATGTAAACAAAACCTAAAGTAAAGATGGTTAAAACTCACATTCTAGCTATATTATGAAGAAAGAAATGTTCCATCTGAAGCTTTATCTATAACATTGAGGGATATATGATTTTAACATAATGGAAATTAATTATGGTATTGGGGGAATTTTAATCTGTGCTATCCATACCACACTTTGTCTTGTACTTTTCCAAATGATTGTACTATATCAGCACTGAAGTTTCTGGGAATCAAGGGGTAATACTTAAATTATGGTTAATATAATTTTAAACTTTGCAAATCATTTCCATCAATGTTACTCTTCAAGCATGTCTCTAGGCCTAGACAATTAGTTGTTTTTTAGTTGTATGTTTTGTGCAGTTACAAGAGAAATCGGGAATGGAGTTTTTGTTACATCAAGTGTGAATCCTTTTTAGTTCCTACCTGGCATCTCCTTCAAAGCACACCAAAATGTGGATTGTTCCTCCAAATCAGAAAGGCTCATTTTGAAGGCTTCAAACCAGAAGCCCACAGAGGCAGGTGGTTTTTAGCAGAGGCAAGTTCCAAAGCACATTTCTGCTGGTTGACTGTGAAAGCAGGGAGGCAGCAGGTGCTTGCTGGTGCACAGCCCCTATCCAGCAGCAGAAGCACAAGATTTGCAGGCCACTTTTTCATTCTTTTTCATCAGAACATGCCCCTGCAATACTGTAGCACATACCATATTCCTTCTCTGCCTATAGCAACAATGTCTTTTGTATTTTGCTACCACCAAATCCAGTCGGATCCTGCCCAGTCATATTCAATTACCTCTTTCTTTTAGGAAATAAAAAATAATTTATACTAAGGAACAATAAGTTATTTTGGTGTTGCACAAATCTACTTTTCTACAAGATTGCTGTGCAGAACTCTGTGAAAATATTTGTGAAAAGAACTGTTATTGTTTTGTAAGTCTGTATTGCATAAAAATCTTCTTTGTATGTTGTGATCTCTGAGTTGAAATTTACATTCCATATCTGTATTGATACATACATTTCTCTAGCTGCCTACTAGAGCAGTTCCTGGTTTTTCTAAGCATTTAACTACTCTCTCTTTCAGTAAAGATTTGGAATGAGAAAATTCAGTTTGAGTGAATAAATTAAATAAAATTACATTTGTAATTGAGACTTTCAGTGGAGTTCTGGGTTCTTGTGATTCAGGGTATATTCCCAACAGAGGAAAGGGGTGCTGTGGCTGATCTATTTCATGTACTTTTGGTGTGTATGAAATGGTGTTTTCTGTGCTTTCTGCATTTTCATACCGAGGTGGTTGTGGTGTTTCAGTAGTTACATTTTCATGTTTTGTGTAGAACAAGGATGATGGGATTAAGCAAAAGCTGTAGTGGGTCGTGTCTTTCGGAAGTGCTTGGTGTACTGAGCTCTGTGTACCAAACATTTGTTAGGCAAAACTTCTATTTCACATTTCCTGAAGTTCAACAACATTCACAGCCTTGTATCTGCAGAGTTTGAGGGGAAATTGGAATGGTCTTGAACTTAAATTTGTGTTTGTCTCAAGCTAGGGGTGGGTTTCCTAGACTGGGTGGAGGGAAAGCAAACAAGAAAAAGGTGTATTCCATTCCATTTCCAAATGGAAATCCTGAAAGTCTTCTCATTATCAGGAAACACTTCGTTACTGATAGAAATAATAGCTCCTGATCTTGGAGCCAAAATATTTCACAGGGAGCTGATTTGGTAGGTTGCTTGTTTTAGAAAGGGCTCTATTGGATCAGGAGGTGCTTTCCCAAACTGGAAGCACAGCTGTACCTGTGTGTGCTGTCCTGAGTTGCATTTGACTCTCCTTGGGGAGCAGCAGCTGCTGCAGTGTGGTGTTCAGCCTTCAGAGTGCTGCAGCCCTTCTGTGGGAAAGGACATCTTCACCTTCTCCTCTGTGAGCAGGCCTGTGAAGACACCCCCTGACGCCCTGGTGAGTAGGACATCCCCTCCTTCCACAGGGGAACCCAAATACCTTGGACATCACTTGGGATCTCAGCTTTGGCTGAAGAAGTCCCCACCTCACTCTGCTTGTGATGAGATGGAAAACTGGGTTAAATTTCCAGCTACTCAGGTACTTGTTACTCTCTTCAGGGCAGCACCTGTGTCACATGGATCACCTGAACCCTACTGATCAGCAGAGCTGTGGTTATGGGAAGTGCTCTGCAGCAGTGCTGCTTGGTTGGGTTGTGCAGTACTTGGCATATGTAGCTTGAAATCCCTTGTACTTTCTGTCAGCAAATTGCTGATGGAAATGCTGTAGGAACTGGTAAGAGAAGATGGGGTGGTCAGAGTGGGGGTTTCTCTAAAGGAAGTTTGTGTTGTGGTGCTACTGCAGGTGGAGGTAAATAAATGCTCTGAGAGTTGAGAATATTTCTGCAGTTCTTGGCTGTGTTGTGCTGTCTGTCTCTACACCTGGAGGCAAGGTGTATGTATCTGTTATTGTTTCTGGCCCTGACATCCTCTTGGTAGTCCTTCACCTATCTGCAGCACTTTTGTCCTGATAAACATCTCAAAGAGTTCACCTGATACCAAGATAATGGAAGGTGAATTTTATTGCAACTTTAGTCAGGACATGATTGTTAGTTGCATTGAATAAGATTGACCTAGGTAAGGTGACTGTCTAGATTGTAGTTTTTCCACTTTATGTCCTAAATTTCATACTCATAAAGATTTCAGTGTGCTTGTGGTATGGCATACTTTTTTTTTCTCTTTCTCCAGAAGTAATTCAAATGGAATAACAGATCACTGTATTGTTCTTGAGAAACTGGTTTATCCTCCTTAAATAGAACCAGAGCTGCTCTAAACCAGTGAGGTCTCTCCCATACAGTGTTAGGATGTTTGTGTAACACTTGAAATAAGTCACTTGCATTGGATTTGCCATGTGATACAACATTACATGAAATCCAAAATAGTTTACTTTTGCTCAGAACCAACCTAAGATCTTCAGTAAACTAATGCAGTTAATGATGCATCATAATTTAAAGCTGGTCTTTAAAAGCTCTGGACAGAAAAAAAAAAGTAAGAAATGGTTTTATATTTTTCTTAGATGTACTGAAATTCAACTATGTTTAACCTAAAGCTGCGGAATTCAAATAAAACCATTGTCATAAGGTAAAAAATATTAAAACATCCAAAGTTTGAAAGAATAAATTCTAACTTGTAAATAGCATCAGTTCAGTTGAGACTTATGAGTGAGAAGCATAGTTAGAAAAGGAATGTAAAATATTTTGCAACCATTTATATATTGTGGGAAGTATAAGTACCTTTTTTTGTAAATTAATTGAGATAATAGAGGAAAGTAGTATTGAAACCAAAGATGTGTGCATTTAGTAAAATCTGAAATTGCACACAACTTTTCCCCTGGGACTGTGTCATATAGTCAGCTAATTAAAGACATTGTGGTGTCTGCTTTGGAAATGATGCTGCATTGTGTGGGAATAGACAAAAAGGGGTTCCCAAAATGTGGTACTTGCTGTTTGCTAAATGGACAACGCTTGAGAAGAGATCATTTATTTATTTATTTATTTATTTATTTTCCTTCAAGTTATTCTAGTATTTTTCTTGCTGCTGTGTGAGGTCTGAGCTGCAAAGCTCAGTCTGGTTGTGTGGTGAGACTTGGGTGCAATCAGCAATAGCAATGTCCAGTAAGAGGAATGCCTTTGCTTTTTGCTTTGCTTATCCTGTGTGCAAGGGATGCTTTTTTAAAGCCTCTAGCTGCAAAAACCATTTGAAACAACACAAGTAGTGTAATTCAAGCAGTGTTTAAACATTCAGCATTTAAATGCTCTAGACCTGAGTATTTCCAGTTACTTGGCAATTATCTCACCTATTATTTTGGGGAGGAAGGAGCAGGTTTTGGTACTTCTTTGAAACCTGCACCTTACACGATTCACACTCTTGGCTTTCTGTTTCCAAAGGAAACAAAGGCACTTGAAATTCAAA
Organism: Hylia prasina; assembly: GCA_013397195.1. Lineage (NCBI taxonomy): Eukaryota > Metazoa > Chordata > Aves > Passeriformes > Sylviidae > Hylia > Hylia prasina. Next base: position 1,229,512 of record VYXD01001702.1, on the reverse strand, counting down.
TTCTCTTCACAAAAAAATAAAATTAGGAACAAAAGCAACAGCTTCCTAGTGCATGGTTGCAGCTACCAGTCTCTTCCCTGGTATTTTTTTTTTCATAATGCTAATTTAGTTTTAAAAGAAAACAGAAATCCTGCTAGAGTGAATTCCCCTTGACAGAAGAGCTCAACTAAATACCTATTTCTGTGCTTTAGGCATTGAAGCTGACTGCAAGTAGGAGGGTTTGATTTGCTTGTCTTTTTTGTCATCTTAAAACCATCAGTTTTACTTAATGAGCATTTTGGGTAGGTTGCTAGTTTTGTGCATTTCTGCTGCTTTCCAATTGCTGTTTGGATGTCGCTTGAAAGAAAGAATGGCTAAATGCAAAATATAATTTCCCATTTAAAAACTGATAAAACCAAAGATGATTGATTGATAAATACATGTATTTATGTAAAAGTGAAGGAATCAGTACATCTGTCAAGCTATAATAATTAGACCAGTGACTACTGGGAGGAAGAAAGATGTGAAAACCAAGGTTAAATGGGATTTACTGACCTGTTCTTGACAATTGGCTGCAAAGAATGAGTAAAACCATAAAGCAGCATTTTCATTAGTGTATTTTGAGAATTATTTAAAATTTAGTTTTTGATGTTCAATAATGGGGTGATTGTCTATAAGGGTAAATATTGATGGGAATCAATCAGTGCGTGTAGTGTTGATTTATGGCAGGAGATGATTCAGTCCTGGGACTTTAAATCTAGAACTGCAGGAATGGCTCATTGGACTTTTGTGAACAACTATTCACTTTCAAAGGACCTAGAAAGATTAGGATATTTTAAAAGGTTGGTTTAAATTAATTTTTTAAATGTAAGCATGGTAGCAGTAGCGCTGTCACTACGTTTGTAACAGTCCTTTCCAAAAAATGTGTAACTTGTTTTCAATTTCTATAATAATTTCTTTCCCTTTATAGGAAAAAAAAATTGTGAACCAGAACTATTTTTGCCTTCTTCCAGCAGAAACTTGTGGTTCTACAACAAGAGAAGGACTAAATGAAAGTGCAGCAGGTAAGAAACCAAATGTGATACTTAGGGATCTTCATTAAGTGTTTTACTGTTAACCAACACATCTTTTTTATTTTTATGTTAAAATGTGATATTGATATGTGGCATTTTGGAACCTGCCTCTGTTCTGTGAATCAAAATACTTTCTAAGACTGTTTAGATGTTGATCAGTCATGAACTTAGGGACATGAATTCAGGGTATTTCTCTTTATTCTTTTCTTCTGTGAGACAATATAATAGTTTAGAACTGGCAGCTGTTGACCAGGCAAATGATCCTTTCTGTTATAGATGCATAATTATTTATGCAACACAACTTGTTGGAAATCCTTGACAATCCGTGGCAGATTTTTTCTTTATAGCTGAATCCATCCTCTAAGGAAAACCAGAACTTAACCCAGCATTCATTATTTGCTTGATGCTTCCTCTCTGCTGATCTCTCAGTTCAGCTCTTTTGGAGGTTCCCAGTCTTTGCTGTGGGGGCTGCTCCACCTGAAATTCCACATCCTTTCTTTTTCTGAGTCTGAGATGTGTTGCAGCCATCACTAACCCCACAGGCAGGTAGCTACACTCTCAGCAGTTTCCCTTCTGATTAAGGTTAGAGTGATAGCTTCATCTTTTTGCACTGTACCAAAAACCAAATTATTTTACAGAAAGGCTATTCCCATACTCTTCATATTGAACTTACTCCAGGGGACCCACTACAAAGTTAATTAACAAGGATTGGTTGTAGCCCAATCTTTTTATCATGCCACGTTTCCCTACCTTTAATATCATGATGTTGCCCACCATGGCCTTAAGTTATCAGTTGGAACTTTCTTACCTTTAAATGCTCTTCAAATGGTAAAACAACCATGTTTAATCATGGCTTTCATAGGAAGCAATGAAGTTTATGGAAATCCCTCGAATTAATTCTATTAAATTGTTTTGGTAGGCATCTGATTGTTCAGTATCTCCCAGGGAAATAAGACAACAGTGTCACTGACAAAATAACTGAGCTCTCAAAGAAATGAATGACTTTCTATGTTCTGTTTTTTTTCTTTAATGAAGAAAGTTTATTGCAGGTCTTTCTTTTACAATTCTAGTAGAAAGTATAGCTAAGAGAAAAAATGAACTATGACCAAGTCATAAGAACGAGCAAAGGAAAAGGATTAAGCTGAATACATACTCTATTGAACTAAGCATTATGGTAAAGAGAAAACCTCGTCTATTTTGTGACTGCAGATTAAGGAGAGCTGCTTCCCAATCCTGGTTTCCAGTGCCTGCACCAGGTGAATAGAGGGATAGCACTGACAAACCTCTGATGGCTATTGATGGCAGCTCCTCTATCAGCTTGTCCTAGAACTAGGAGCTGCTCAGTTCATCATAGCTTGGATAACATGCAGCAGGCTTCCCCTTCACGGGGCCAAAGTAATTTTGTTTTATTTTATCTATCAGGTAGTCTGACCCTGGAGAAAGGTGTGGGTGGGACACTTCTGGTTAGGATAGAAAATGGCTAAAGCAAAAAGGCTTCCTTCACTCCAGTCTTCATAACAAATAAATGTCCACTGCTCATGTTTGTTTACATCCCAAGTTACTTTATTTAAATTCATATATCTAAACACTACTCTGCCTGCAAATCAGATCACAAACTTGATGGAAAACAACCATCCTTCCCTCTCTATCTCCAAATGTTTGTCTCATGATATTTTACAGTTAGTCCACTAAAAAATTCTTCATGAAAATTTGCCTCTTCAAGTTTAGTAGAAACTTGGCTAAAAATAGAGGCATTGGAATAGAAGGCAAATAGAAGTTTTCTTCCCTTGTCTGCCTCTCCCACTTTTCTGAGAATTCCCATCAGAAGAACAGAACAGGGCCTGCTGGTGGAAGTGAGGCCAGGTAACTGTTCCCCACCTCACTGCTCATATAAAAATATGGTTAGCTACACCATAAGTTAGTCTATTTAGAGCCCAAGGCTGTGTGAAATGGAGTTAATTAGTAACACAGAGAACTTAAAAAACCACCTAGCACTGCCGGAGTCTTTCCCCTACTGCTGTTCCCAAGATGTGGTTCGTTCACCCGCTGTGAGAGAGAGGATCAGACCTGGCCGGGGCTCGCCACCAGAGGTGCACACAAACTGAAAACAGTCATGGGAAATGAAGAAAACTGTGGCCAGAGTGTGGGGAGCTCCAGCTGGATTTGTTTTCCCCAGTCCTACGCACCAGGCTGATCCCCAGCAAGCTCAGGAGAAGGCAGCGTGGGGGACCGGAGTGGCTCAGGAGCAGCAGGGAGGAGGGGCTCGGACCCAGCCACACGAGGATCAGCAGCCGCAGCAGCAATTGCAGAAATTTTCTCCATTCCAGCTCTACCAGAGTCCTGACAGCGCTTGCTGCAGAAAATCTGACTCTCTTTATCTAGAGCTGTGTTCTACAAACAAACAAAACAAACCCAAGGCAAAACATGAAACAGCACTTAAATACAGCCCTGTCTTAAGGGTTAAAACAATCTACGAGACATAAAATGCATGCAGTACAGCCAGGATTAAAAAAAAGAGAAATAACATTAGAAATCTTTTATATAGTGAATGGTATAATTTTTGTGATGCTGACTTTAGGAAATATAAGGAAAAAAACACTTCCAAATGTATGCTTGCCATGCCATTGCAGGTTTAAAATTTTTGTTTTGCAAGTCTGATGTGGAAAAAAAGATGGCAGGAGTGGCTGTGATAGAGAAGAAACTTGTCATAGTAACTATTAGCAAAATTTATGTACCTGTGTTTTTGCAGACACAAAGAATCAGGTGATGCTTACTGAGAACTCAGTGCTACAATTCCTGTAACAAACCACAGGGTACAGAAGGGGAGCCCCTGGGGAAGGTGATGGAAACTTAAACAGTTTTTCTTTTTTCAAGAAAAGGGCCTGCTTTTCTGCTTAGTGGGGAGAGTAGGCAAATGGCCTCTCATGGTGGCAAAAATGCTTAATTTCTGAATTCTACACTTAAAAATTGGTTTACCAGAGAAGGGAGCAACAGGTTGGAATGAAAACTGAGAATTCTGTAGTGAACGGCTGGATTATCTGGAGTATGTGGTACATCTGCTGAAGACAACAATTTCCATGCCCTCTAAATGGTAAGTGCTAATTGTAAAGGTCAGGTGCTCTGCCTTTTCCTCAGCAATTTATTTTTTTGATTTGCTTTACTAATGTGGAAATTTCTGTGTGTTTTAAATTTGGTTTGACTAATACGCTATTTACTGAAGGTAAATACTGAAATAATTTTCTGACACCAGTCAAAATTAGCATCTTTTTTCAGATGTGTTTATTGTATCAGTCATCAAGGACAGCAGATACAAGGTACTTACCCTCTTTTTTTAGTTTTTGTTCGTTTATTTGTTTGTGTTGTTTGTTTTTTTTCAACTCAATTTACATCACTAGCCTCCCTGCATAGAGGTACAGGGAGAAAATTCCACAGTCCACAACTGAGTTCTCTGCTACTGACAATCAACACTGCAAAGGAAGCATGCAAGGAAAAGAGCAGCTGAACTGAGTCTGGGCTTTTGAGATTAGTGATGGTCTAAAGGAGTTTTATCATTACCAAGACACCATTGCATTGTCTTTTTTCTTGCTGGAAAAGGTTGTAAATAGAGGTTTCTGCTATTTCAGTGGCAGATAAAGTTATTTAAAAGGGGAAGGACGTGCTTTCAGTTCATGCTGACAGTGATTTTCTTCTGTGCTGTCCTCATAGCAGTAATACATTCCTATGTAATGCAGTTTAAAGTTTTCTTTTTTTATTTTACTGTTGCTAAGCAAGAATGTTTTTTGTTTATTTAGGACTGATTATCTCCTGTCTGGCTCTAAAGGAAATGTCAATTGAATTTTTTATTTTAAATAGAAACCATGTTTAGTTCAGTGGTTTAGTTCTTTGCTTCTGTCTTCAAGGATTCTCACCTTTTTCTAGCTGTTTTTAGATACAGTGAGACACAGACATGCTCAAAATGATTGCCAGAAGAATAGACCAGGACATGTCTGAGGAAGTAAAAAAATTGTTGTATTGGTGTTTGCTTAGCCTATTTCAGACATGCACCACTCAGAACACTTTTTTCCCAAGTGTTTAAAAGGTATTGCTTTGCTGGTTTGGTGTGGCTGTACAGCTTTTTCCACTTCAGACTGGCTTAGTTATTTCTCCTTTTTCTTGTTACAAATGGAGACCATGTACTTTTTGTGCAGCAGAACGAAGCATCGCAGTTAGTACGTACCATTGCCTTGGACCTACTCAGAGGAAAGCAATGCAGGCGTTGGGAAAGGAGGAAAAAAGGAAGGAAGCAAGGGACAGAAACTAGACTTACTTTAAGCAGAACTAACACAATTGCAACAAATTTAGATTTACAGAACATTTTTTAATTGACAAAAAAAAAAAATCAGTAATGAATTAAGAGCAACATGCTTTTGGGGGCAGCAGGAGCCTCCTGTGCAAGGACACTGAACTGGGGATGTGCAGTTTTACTTATCTGCCACAGGATGGTATTATCTGCATGGGCCAGGTGACAGTGTTGGAATGAGGTGATGCTAAAGGGGCTCCAGTGAATGTGCAGGTGGACTGAGAGAGCAATGCACTGCAATACACGAGAGTTACAAAGTGTGCTTGTCTGAAGCTCAATGTTGGTAAGCCATGAGTGCTGGAGCAAGTGAAGAACTTCTGAACACAAAGGTAACTAAATTTCAATGCTCAAGGTAAACAAGGGCAAGAATAACAAATTGGGGGCTTAACCCTCATTATATCAGTGTTTTGAACAAGGTTTTTACTTTTCCTTTCAGCATTAACTGGGAGCTGCATTCAGCAATTAATAATTAAGCATTTACATCCTTCCATACCTGTTAGAAGGAAATAAAGCAGGAAAAGGTGTAAAATGAGGTGAACTTTCCTGGCTGAAGGAGTGTCAGTAGCTAACAGAAAACACCCACACCAATCAGAAGCCAGAAGCTACGCTGTGTCAGAGATCTGAGACAGGCTTAAGTGGCATGCAAGTTGGAGAGGGGCTGAGAGTTAGAATTAAAATTGCTCTTATTACATAAAGTGCATTTTATACCAGTTTTCAGCTTCAGGCTTATCCATAGTCTCAACAGTATAAAGAATGAAGCTCTGAAGTCCCTCTCAAACTGTCAAGTCAAACTGTCAAATGAAATGTAGACAAGAGCATGAACCTGAAATCCATTTCCTGACTTATTTTTGTTATTATTTTTCCTACATTTAAATTGTTTGCCTATTTAACTGACACAAATTTGAAAAGACCGGGATGTAGGCAGAAACATTTTATTTAAATTTACTGGCTCTCAGATGATTAAAACAATTCTTTGTTAACATAAGTGGGCTTGGCTTTGAGAGTAATTAATACTAATGGGAGGGTGAGGGTGGAAGTCCCTGTTATGTTTCCATGGATGGTTTTGCTTTCTTTAAGTTACTGAAGATACATTTTGTGTGCAGTGACCATCCTTGCATCAGACAAGGATGGGCCCCAGTAAGATCAGCAAGAAAGGAAGTTTCTGGAATGCTTTCCTGGTACAGCACTATGCTCAAGATGAAGCAATACTTGGTCAGGCACAGAGGAAGACCCTACTTAACTAACTAGGTGGGCAGCATGATAAAAAAAAACCCTACCATTTTTATAATGAAAGATTTGAAATTGTTAATAAATTTCATTTTAACATACACCTACTTAGTGTTCACATACTTCTGTTTGAAAGCTTATTTTTATCTATTGGGTAACACCCTGTGATAGACTTGGTTGCTCTCAAGCAATGATGAGACAATCCACATCATATACATCAATAAAGACTAGAATTAGAGACTGTTCTAGTTTTGGGTTTGCTATTCTTGCACCACACATGCTCATAGAGCACTGTTAGGAAAATATGCAGAGTATATTATCAATGTATAAAAATGTTCATTTCTCTTACCATGATGACAGAAACCCCAGCAGATGTGTTATTTTGCTTGGGTAGGGTGTTATTAAAGTGCTGCTTCAGTTTACCTGTTACTTCAGCTTGCATATTATTCTCCTGGGAAGCATCATCCTGTATAAGAAGAAACACAATATTCAAGTTAGGAAAAAACAAAAAAGTTTTTTATCATCAGGTACTTTCTGCTTTTTAATGCATAGTAAATATTCTGGCAGGCAGTCCAAAAGTGAACACACTCTGCTACATGAGAGACAATTCCAGAGGAAAGGAACAGAGCAATCTCTCACTGTTTTATGAATGAATTTCTATTTCTTAAAATGACACGTGACACTTCCACTGCATTGATTTGTGCCACAATTATAAGCTGCAGAGGTTTGTTTCAAGCAAGTTAAAAATAACATGCTTTAAATAATCTTAAAAATGAAAGGCATATTTGTCAGTTGTATTTCTTTCAAATCGTCACTTTAAATGGCCCATCATGTCCTAAGTCTGGAGGTGTTATAAAGTATCATAAATATGTTTGAGAGGAGCTGTAAGCCATTGATACTCTTGTTAATAGTTGTCTTCTCTCGTGTCAGGGAACTCCTCAGATCATATTCAGTCCCTCTTTTAGAACTTGTCTGAAAATAAGCATTGACTCTGTCCATGTAAACCTAGTGCTTATTAATAATTAATTGATTTTAAATCAATAAGCAATGCACTTTGGTGTTCCCCTTTGCTGCTGCCTGAGAAGATGAAGGACCTGGCAGGCATCAGCTTAGTGTCTGTGGTAAATTAGGTGTTATATTTGCTAATTGTACTGCTGCTTCTGAACACTGCATGTTAATGGTTAGATTTACAGGTTTAATGTCAAATTAGAGACAAGTGATTTACTCACTGACACCCAGGGATGGCTTAGGATCTGTGCTGCTGTGTACCGGGCTTCAGCATTCACATGTAGCATCAGGCTGATTAACTCCTTCATTGAAAAAGAAAAATAAAAAGGACTTTGAAAGGAGTGGGGAAGGATATTAAAACTGAAAATACTGTTCTGCAATCTTCTTGATACCTGGATGGAAAAAACAACCACCCCAGCTGATACCAGAACCAGTGATACCAGTGTGACTTAAGTGGAGCTTAAATTTGCCCTTTAGGATTAAGCGTCTGCCAGGCAGCATGTTTGGTATCAACTTCTTCACTGTACTCATGTGTCACTGAGTCTATTGAAAACAAATTAAAAAGAAATGTTAAAAAAAATCAGCTCTGATGTTCCACTTTGTTCTCTATATATTCGTGCACAAGACCAGAACAAAAACAGACGTGGGAGAGATGAGCAGTGCACATGCATTTAGTAACATTACGTAAAAAGACACAAAGAATCTGCATCTGAAAGTCAAGAAAGTGATAAAATTATTTGAAAACTGTTCTCTTCTGTGTTGCTGCAGAAGAATAAATGACATTGAGCCAAGTCCCCCCTTCAAAAAAATCTTTTGTAGCCTCCCAATTATCAGTCTTCATACTCTTATCAAGATTGTTTCAAGATTATTTTTAAGGGGACTGTCCATTACTTCAATTTTGGGAAATGGTTTCTTCAAGAAGATGATAACAACACACCTGAGAGCTTTCCCAACCAGCCAAGTCATTTATTTTGTGGAAGGCTGAAGTGAGACATGCAGGCACACAGTTGTGGTGACTGGGAATGGGGCTGTGGCCGAGTCTTGTCCCTAATAGGCAACAGCTGTGTAGGACAGGTGACCAATACTGAAGGTGAAGAAACAGGGGAGGTGTACCTGACCAATCACAGAAGGGTAGATAGGGTGCACAGGTGGACTGCATGTAAGATAAAGGGTATAAAAGGCTGTACTGGAGAGCAATAAAGTGCTGATGCTTGAAGCCTTCTTCAGTGTCAGTCACACCTCCTGCCTCAGAGGCATCACCTTGAATACCAAGATTGAGGACCTTGTTTGTTCAGAATGCATGTCTGGAAATGTGTGAGGTGACTGGGACTTGGGAAATGTTGGTAAATGGATAAGCACCCATTGGAAAATGCAGAAAAAAAATCAGCTTCTCGTTGGCTGGATAAAAAAACACCTCCGCTTGCTAGCAAGTCCTCAGATATTATTAAGAGCACTTTAGTGGATTAATCTGAGAAGAGGGGTTTAGAATTTGAATCTTTGTCCTACAGACACAATCATTTTAAACACAACTGCAACAACCACAGAGGCAGTAGCAATTTGTAATGGCCACACCTCTTGAAAAGCTCCTATAAATGCCTTAAGTAAAATAGGAAGAAATGCCAACTGCATCCAATCCACAGGGCAATAGTTTTTCTTTTTTAAAGCATGACAGGAGGGAAACATTCAGAGACACATTTATTTTACAGCTGAAGCACTGACCCTGCTGTGAAGTGCATCATGAAGGGAGCTGGGTATCATGTGATGTTCTCTGGGTGCAGTTGGCATTCTGCTACCCTTGCTCAGCCTGAAACACCTGACATTTCATCAAGCACTGCTAAGCTAAACCAGCTACAAAGGCACAGCAGCTGGGGCACTGGGGAAGAGGCTGCTCTGGATCCTCCAGGCTGCCTTCCCAACTGAGCACAGGCTGCTCAGGGGCTTGTCAGAAATGCTGTTCCAGATGAGAAAAAGTATCAGTACCTTTGCTGAATCAGTGATGTTATCCCAGTAGGGAGAGGGAAATTCCAGCTTCCCCACAAGTATCTGATCAAAGAGGTCTTCCTGAAGGTTGTTTTCACTGTAAAACAGCAGTAACAAAAAAACGTTATGAGATAAAAAGCCAATTTTACGGGAATTTTAACTTGATTTGGGGATGGAACAGAAATTATGTTAATAACTACTAGAAATGCATAATTTGCAAGTATATACAGTGACAGCTCTTCTGAGCCAATACACTGAGGTAACTTCCACTGGAATAGGGACCGCATAGGTAACACACATTATTAATCTCACTTATGACCTGGTTCTCATTTACATGATATGGACATTCTCTGTGCCCTATCCCCAAACTCCAATCAAAGAATACATTTGTTTGCACAATGTATCTTTCAGAACACGTTTTCAGCTTTAAACTTGAACAAACAACACGAAAAACCCAAATACCCAAACTAATATTTTTTCCATCAACAATAATTGTATTGTTTGCAAAATGTTTTCGTTCAGTGTGGTGATTTAGTTATGCTTTAACTATTTTGTTAAGTGTTTTGCTATAAAAACAAACATACAGGATACAGGCCCTGCATCAGTAATTTATATGTTGAGGAGAATTCCCTGTCAAAGTGCGCTAATTCCTTCTCATTCTCTGGCAAAAAAAAAAAAACACCAAAAAACAACACAACAACCCAAACCCAAAAAAACAAAACAAACCAAAACAAACAAACAAAAAAAACCAAAACCACAAAAATCCATTTGATTTTCACTAGAACTTATACATAGTCTGAGTCTGAGTACCCAAAATGATGTTTGCAAACCTCGTCGCTGGGTTTGACACTTCCCAGGAGGACAAACAAGGTTAAAAAGGCGGGACAAGCGCGTTTTTTCCCCCTCTCCTGGTTCACCAGCGCTGCTCCCCGGGAGCTGCCACGTCCCAGCGCCAACAGCGGAGGGCAGTGCATGCCCGAGGATGCCGGAGCTGGGATCCGCATGGAGACAAAAGGAAAAGCAGCTCTGCCTTCAACACCACCCCCCGTAGCACTGGAACACCTGCCCCCGTAGGAAAACAAATGAATAAAATGGACCCCAAAGCCTAAAATGAGGAACAAATGAAACCCACTTAAAAACGTAGGGAATACACATGAATCTGATCCACCTTTTTTCCACCCCCAAGGATGCCTCCTTCAGGGAGAGAGGTCAGACTTGCTCTGAAAGAACTTGGTTGTTTTTGCTGGTTTTCCCTTTGGTGCTCACCTGCGAAAAGGTGGGAATCCACATAACAGGATGTACGTGATCACACCTGCTGCCCAAATATCCACCTTTAAGCCGTACCTGAGGAAACAAGGCTGTGTTACTTGTGCTGAATTAACAAAAACAGCAACAAAAAAAGTAATTCCAATCAAAAATAAATTACACTGAGAGGATTACGTGAGAATCTGTGCTAATATGCTGATGTGCTGATATGGTGATGTATTTTGCGCCTGAGCATCTTTTTCTTCACACCTTTACAGTCTTTAAGAAACCATGATTCTATGATTTTTTTTATTATTATTTTGATTTTTTTTCTCTCTACCATAAGCTTCAGGGCTCTCCAGGGTCTTCTGAATATACTCAAATCCAAATCAGTATCCAGGCTTCCCAATCCAGAGCCACTAATGATTAAAGACAAGGATGTGCCTTCTCGGTCCCTACAGTGAAGTAACTCTCTCTAAGGTTATCATGTGTTGCTAAGCAACAAGACACACCAATTCTCCAGCCTCTCCAGTGAGTAACACAGGGAAGAAGAGCTGCACTTTTCTTTGAAAGCACAGAAATTAAAACACTGGGGGTCAAAAAGAGGCCCTTTCCCCTATTCAGTAGATTCAGTTTGTCAAAACCTCAAGCACGCAGACGAGGTGCCCTCTTGACACCGGAGCTCACTGCAGCTGTGAAATGTTTCTCAGTGCAACAAATGCACTGAACAAGGAGTGAAACAGCACAACAAAACCTCCCTCCATCAGGAAATTCAGAGTGGTCACAGCTATGGCAAGAGCCAGCCAGAGCATGGAGTGGAGTTCTCACAGGTCTTAAAGGAGAGAGGACTTGTGATAATCTGCCATTGGTGAAAATTTACCATTTACACAACTTTTTCTGTATTTATGCAAATACAGAATAAGGGGGATGTTCAATTATTATCAAACAGGATGTGTCACCCAAAAGGGTCACTTGAATCACCATGATCTAATTAGAACTGCCCTGAGAACAGGGTTAGACTAGGTGACCTCTGGAACCTCTTCCAATAGAAATTATTCCATTTTTAATGCAAACACTGTGTTTTGCCCGTCTGTTCTCCCCCAGGCAGCTGCTACAGTGGGTGGTACAATGGGCTCTGGATGCTGAGGTGAGGCAGGGAGCACAAACAAATGGACTCCACTGCACCTGAGCTGGTCCCGGGGAGGTGGCAGAGGAGGCAAAGGCCAAAATCCAAATTAAATGCAAATTCCAGAATTCTGGGAGCAGGCAGAGCATGGACACTGGCCTCTTGGAGGAACTGGGAGTGGCGCCCATGGGTGGTTTGGTTACAAAACAATGGAGGGCCAGCCTGTTGGAGCACTTAGATCTTAGAGGACCTTACAATGTGCCAAAAGTGAGTGGTTACCAGGCCTGTGTTGTAGGCAGCCATGCTCACCCTGTCTCTGCAATGATTTCTGGAGCCACGTAGGTGGGTGTCCCACAGACAGTGTACAAAGGGCCTTCCACCACGGTCGCCAGTCCAAAGTCTCCAAGCTTCAAAGACTTGGTTCCATCTGAATATTCACACACCTGGAGTCAGAGAAATTAACACAGAATGAGGAGGAGAACATCCACATTTTTATATCCTCTAATTTCTTTGGGAAATCATCATCACCACACCAAGAAGATGGGAAAAACAGGTGATTTCCACAGCCCTGTAGGGAATGAAGAGAATAAATGATATTCCCATTGATTGCAGCTGGAGCAAGTGTTCAATGGAGCTGTCTGCCAGCTATGTAGGTCAGACCATGACACAGCCTCGAGCAACTAGAGGTGGAAAAGAAAACCCAGTCCTTGAATGTTGAGAAGTTTTAAATATATTCAGTAATATATAATACTCCCCTTTCATTTGAATAGGACCTAAAGTTTAAAATGGGACTGGCAGCTACAATCAGATTTGTTTAACATCTTGTTAACTTAGCATAAATCTAGTCAGCATACTGGGCAATTTCATCAGCAAATGTCTTCCCTGTGCTTGCTCTGGGCAAGTTCAGTTTAGGTTTCTGTGCAGACCCAACTGCCCCTTACCAAAAGGCCCATAAACCATGTAGCACTGAGTCATTTTATTGATGAAAGAAGCTGAATTTCGATAGAAAGAAAAGTGCTTCTACAACAGTGATGGCAGGAATAAAGCAAACCACTGGCACAAAGGAAACATCCCCCTAATAAATTCATCTCAATTTTGCTCATAAAGTAAAATGTTCATATTAACATCATTTCAAAGGCATCTAGTTCCTAGGATGGAGGGCCCCATAATCTCCATAATGGCTGAATTTATTTGCCTTCTTCAAACAACTGAACACTGCAATACCTTTCTTCTTTCCCCTGTGTAATTCATATCAGTAATGGAAACACTTGTTCTCCTTTATATAACACCTTCATATCAGCTATTAATCTTAGGGTTTGTATTTTTTAAATGCATGACTAGCAAAAGGAATGTAATTCCCATCCAGACAGGCTGGGTGACCCCGTGCAAAAAAAGCCAAAATATGTGCAATTACAGGTAGCAGTTGATGGGAATTATTTGCATTTACATTCAGTACCAGGATGTTATCTCAACATTCTGCCACTGTCAATCACAGTGAGTAAGATTTGCATCTGTTGAGTAATCTCTTTAGACTTTCTAGGCAGAAAGGGCATTTGTGCCTATTTATAACTGATTAAATCACTAATGAGAGCTTAAAATTTCCTTGGACTGTCTGTGTTTGGAGATGCACTAATAGTAGGTGAGACTTCCACCTTCATTTTCTCTCTCAAGTGCCACATTGCTGTGACTACATTTTCCAGGAGAAGCCTCCCCCCCCGCTTCTCTTTGCTAGACAATCTAATTTATTTCAGGGTTTATTTAAATTGCTAAACACTGTCAGTGGAATTACTGGGGAAAGAACTGACTATTAATTAGGAAATATTTTCAGCTTGTAGCCCTGTCCTTGTAATAGTTCAAAATCCAATCTGGGATAAGCTGTGACTCCTGCTCTCAGTGCAAACTCATTAAACAGGACTCACAAACACCACAAAAGACTTTAAGAAATGCCTCAAGCAGGGGAGATTACAGCCCTGTCCGTGCAGTGTGTGACACTTAATATCCCATATGTGATGCACAAGTGTAACCTCTGCATGTAAGCAGGACAGCACACGCTGATCCCAGTCTGTGGACAGAATGGGAATGATGCCCTCTGTGGACTGGGGCATAAGTAGTTCCCAAAGCAGACTTCATGGTAATTTTTGTCAACAATGTTATTTTATGTCTCTGCTGAAAACAAAAGTAGCCAGTTGCCTAGAAAAGAATAAACCTATGTAAACAGGTTAATTCCCAGTTAATTTCCCATCAGAAAGATGGTCTTACTATGACAGTGAAAGGGAAAAAACCATTGGCTTCAGATGGTGACCACAGGATTGTTCAAAGAAATGGAAGAAATGGCACTCAGGCCACTTTTCTCCCACTTGCATACTGATAAATGATTCATTGACATAGCTTTAAAATTCATTGTTTTGTGAGACAGTACTCCTGCTTATCCAAAAGGCAGCCAATCAAAATGTAAATAAAGATAGGTCTAAGGACAGGTTTGAGCAGAGCTCTCCTGCATTACAGTGATTGCTATCTCATGGCAAAAGATTTACTTCATACATACTTATTCTAAATTAATATGCCTGCTGTTCTCTGCTGTGCTCCTTGACATTTATACACAAGCATTTGCATTAATGAGAACAAAGTAAGAGAAAATACTGCAAAATAAATGGGACATACCAGCAGATTTTCTGGTTTGATGTCTCTGTGCACAATGTTGAGACCATGCAGGTATTTGAGAGCACTGGCTAAATTGTAGACCATGGCGCTCCCATCTCTCTCTGTGTATTTTGTAGATGAAGTGATGGCATCAAATAGGTCTCCTCCCTACATAACAGAAAGGAAAAAGATCACTGTATAAAAAGTAATTAAGATGGCATTTCATTTAAAAGAAACCCCAAACCTAAACAAACATGTAAAAGGCTTCCTTCACAAAAGACATGCTCAAATTCCTGTTAAACAGAAAAAAAATTAATTTTTTTCATAAAGACCATTTTGTCACCAAGATACTAGACTAGGACTTTGGTTATCTACATTAAATTCTTAACTGTACTCCAGGCTTCTGGTGTCTGAGCTTGGGCAAATCACAGATTTC
>VYXD01001702.1:1200758-1214398 GCA_013397195.1 Hylia prasina | reverse complement strand
TTTCTATTAATCTTCCTACCTTTGATCACTCATTTATATTACCTACAGGTACGGGCATACAGCATCCCTTTCCTTCATCTTATCAGTATAATACCTTCAACATATTAAAAAACAGCCCTGATTTTAGTAAAGCCTAAAATAAATTAGCCCAATAATAAAAAAAACCCCAAACAAACCGTAACTAACAGATATTCAGCAAATTCAAATTTCCGCAGGTATTGCAAGAAATACCAAATAAATAGAGCTGAAGAGGACAAAAAAGATAAACACATTCCAACATGAATTAATCCATTGATTGAGATATATCGAAGTGCAGAACCTCCAGGTGATTTCTGAATGTGTCAGGCTCTGTTTATGGATGCCCTATTCCCCTGGGAATGCGCAGCAACGTGTGAGTGAGTTACTGATGCGGCATTTTCAGTCATTGCAACAAATTTCATGTGGGTGTCTCCATGATGGTTTCCCTGGATACATCTGTAGGAGTGATCTGTCTGAGCTGTGGGTGGCATTCCAAGCATTTCAATGCACACCAAAGAGAAGCAGGAAACACAGGCCAAGATGGTGGTGAATTAAAACATAATAAAAATACTGTCTTGGAACCCCAAAAAGCCTATAGGGTATAAAAATAACTCCTAGAAAGGAGGAAAGACGAGTGGGCTACAGAAATTATGTATTCAACAACTACACACTTTCTTTAGAGGTTTCCCAGCCTGGCAACCATTCTAGAGGGGACTCCTGAATGTAACAGTGCTTCAGTCAGAAATAAAAAGTGCTGCAAAAAAAATGAGCAGTGCTGCTTTTGCTGTATGTTCTTTGCATCTGACATGCCAATCAAGCTGATGTGCAGTGTTACTGTGCATGTACAGAACTCAGACAAGAGAATGCACAACTAGAATCTGATGTTACTCATCTTTTGGCTTACAAGGTGACAGCAAAATGAATATTTGTGTTTTCTCTGTACATGTACAAAAGCAGCATCTGTTCTCTGGTGAAGTGTTTGGTATAAGCAAAATGGGTGAGATCTTTTGAGTTTTGGTTTTCCAGGATGAAAATCGCTTGAGTTTAATCTATTTGTCTTATCTATTAAGATCAATTCATTACAGAGAGTTCAATTCTTTAAATCAAATTATTAAATAATGAGAATAGTGAAATAAATGCAGGTGTTCCGTTAGTAAATGCATATCACTATCACCCCTGCATATTGTAGGCTTGATAAAAGACCCACTATCTGTTTCTCTCTAGACTGTGCACATTGCAAAATTACCTCAAATCCACGTTAATAATCAAATTACAGCTGAAGAGAGAGAAATCCCATTAAAATAACTGATTTGCAGGTGTGTTTTTATGATTTAAAAATGTAGGTTGCCACTTTTTGCCACTGATAATGCCTCCCAAGATCTCAGTGTTCCTAGCTACTGCTCAGAGAATTCAAACAAGACAAATAAAGCCCCCTGAGCCTTACCTTGACCAGCTCCATCACCAGGTAGAGCTCTGTGGGCGTGTCCATCTCCTCTATCAGCATGATGATGTTTGGGTGCTTCACTCGGCGCAGAATAGACACTTCATTTTCAATCAGGTGCTCCTGTTCAGAAGAGGGTGGAAGTTTTTCTGAAACATGAATTTGCCAATTCACTTCTCCTTTGATCAGCCAATCATTTGATCAGTGAGCACCTTTTTTGCTGATTAATTTATATAGCAGAAGGTTATTTTCAGTTGCTGGATCTTAGCTTCTATTTCATCACTGGCCACATTTAATTTAAAATATATTTCACACACATAACGAATGAGGCATCTCGGAAAAAGACCCCAGAACTCGACAGCAATTCAGGAAGTGCAGGTTATATTCTTATGTGGGTATTACGAGGTGAAATTAAGTTCAGAACCTTTCTACCCCCAAGCTGGATCACTGGAACCTGTCACCCCTCATTAATTGTTAACATGTTGTTGATCCTCTCCAGCCTTCACCTCTCATTTAGTGTAGGTTGCTCAAGGACAGATTACCTAGGATTTCTATCCAAGGACTTGCTCATTTAAAAAAGTTCTGGAATATATTAAAGAAAAAATATTTTGAGTGCTTCAGTTATGGATTTTGGTTCATTTTATATGTCTGTTTAGATTTACAATCTGCAAAATATGTAATAGCTCAGTTAAATGGTTGTGACTTCCAACAGCTTAACAGCATACAGACTGAGTTCAATTTCCCCTTCTCTGTACTTCTGAGGAAGTAATGGCTTTTTAGAACAAATTAGTTTCAAATGCCTTGTTTTCTAAAACATTTTGACACTGGAGAGCAAATACAATACGTGTTCCTTCCACGTGAAGAATGATTTTAGTTTTCCTTTATAAATGTTGGAATATGGATATTGTATTTAGGTTCTCTTAAAAATAAGAAACAATGCTTGCATCAGACACGAGCATCCTTCCACCCTGGCAGGGAACAAATCATGTCACTGGACTGGGAACTTATCCCTGTTGAATGCACTGATAAGGAGCATGCACTTCATGCATTTGTGAGCAGAGCATTAGGAGGAGATGTGATCCGCTGTGCAGTGACTGGAGATCTTACACCACTTCACCTTCTTTTCCCGGGGTTATTTACAGATGCACTGTGCTTTTGCCAAAGCTCTCTGTGGCTACACAGCTCAGAAACCACATGCCACGTGTGCATCTCGTTTCGTGAGAGAACGGTGAGGCCACACGGGTTAAACATCACACCTTTGAAATTCACTTTGAAAGAGCAGCAATGGTCACTCTGAACAAACTGAGTGCCTGCTCCAGGCAAAGTGCTCTGGAGAGAAAACAAAACAGACAAACAGGAAGCAATTCTGTTAAACACAGTGCTGAACCTCATCACCAGACAGACGTGAACAGCCACAGCATACTAAACCTTAGGGAGGGCAAAGCTAAATTCAAAACTAACATGAGGAGTCCAAGCAAAAACTAGAATATCATTACAGCTTTCTTAACCTAAAGAACAGGGGACATATTAAATTTATGACACCCATTAATTACAACTCAGGCACAATGGCTTTATCTATGCTTTCTTGACTAAACTGCTCAGGCGTAATTAATACTTAAAATAAACAGTACCTTTATTAAAAAGCTCCAGAATGTTGTTGAGCTACGGTTTAAAAATCTGTCCTCAAAAATGCTAATATGTAGCTAGTAATTTTCAAGCACCCCACTGTCTTGCTATGTTTTGCCATGTAAAAAAAAATAGTAATTCCAAAACCCATGATGGCGTTCTCCTGGATAGTGCAATATATATTTCAGTCCACATTAATATGATTTATTTACAGAGACATTATTGTGTAATGAGCATTTAAGCCACTTGTGGAAAACAGTCAATTGGATTCAAATTTTTGGACATCCAAGATCAAGGAGCAGTGAGCAACACTGAAATCATCCAAATTTGGGCTGGACGGGTGCTTTTAAGGCAGGGCTGTGGAACCGAGTGAGGAAGGAATAAGCTGTACCAAAATTTAATTGTTTCCTTTGTTGGCATCCTTCCAGGATGATTCTGCCACTGCCCTAAGAGGTGTAAACATCTTCCAACAGTCTCTAGCTATACAGATACAGGTCCTTTCAAACTATGCATCCATGGTGTTGACTTTTTTAATATATGTTTTAAAGCAAGGAGAATGATAAATAGAAAATTCGCCTAAACTCTACTGTGTAAAATAGGTTATCTATCTCCAGACCATTCCAGTTTATGATACCTAAGCAGCTGACTCAGACAAGTAATAAAAGCCATCTAAAGTTGCAAGGTGTACACATCATCCAAAGATTTTGTTTACAGTGGGTCACCATTTCCACAGCTGAAGAAATTGCAACATTTTAATCTCAGAAAAGCAATCCTAGCACTTTTTCTTGTGATTGCACATTTTTATGATACCTTTCTAAATTTTCTAAATAAACCTGGAGAATATGAGGTAAAATGAAACCCTCATCTCCTAGCACCTAAGACATGCTTCAAAATCTGTACAGATAAAATGTTTCTGCCTGAGGACCTCTCCTTGTAGGGAGTCATCACAGTATCACACAAAGAGGGGAGGCAGTTGTTCTTCCTTTTTAAAAATATCTATACCGAAGAAGTATGAAGGGAAAGAGGTCTGACACTCTCAGGTATTTGCTCAGATTATATGAGATGATGTTCTCCTGAAGAGACAATTTTGGATTTTTCTTTTTAAATTTTGAATTAAAAGAAAGTTTTCAGAACACAAGAGATCTTTGTTAATACAGGAAGGTGACACTGCATAATAAACAGAAAGAAAAGGTTGTGAAAATTTCTTTTCAAATCCATGTTCTGCTTATAAAAGGAGCATGTTGAGCCATACAGAGAGAAAAATAAGAGGCAGAGTGGGAAGGGCATTACATAAATAAACATATAGCTGCAAATATCCTCTCTCATGTTATACACATCAAAATCGTCCACTAAATTTTAGGTGCACATTAGCATTTTGTCAGCCCAATAAAATAGGCAACAATTAGGGGAATTTTTCTCTATTATTTAGTAGACTAACACTCACTGCTTTTATTATTTGCTTTTTGGATACATTATCATCTTGTTAAAGAGATACTCTGCAAACAGTCAGAAACACACCCACCACTTATGACTAATGAGCAGCTGCTGGTGCTGCTTCTGTACCCATGCAAATGGTTGTACCCTACCTTCCCACAGCACTTGGCCTTGTCTATGATCTTCAGGGCAAACTCCTTTCCTGTGGACCTAAGACAGAAAAACACGAGAGCCATTAATTAGAAAAACTGTGGCATTTTCTGTACACACACCATCACAACAGCATGCTGTGGCCCATGCAGGTTCCTGATAGAAAATTCACGGAGCAGACCTGGGCTTGGTTTTTGTTTCCTCAGCAGCATTTATGTCTGCTGTTTCCCTGACTACCACAGCCCAGCTCCCTGGGTGTATTAATCCCAGGATCCAGCTGCAATTTCTGGTTTGTGACCTGGCACAACTCTGTCACTCCTTTAAGGCAAAATTTGCCTTCAGCCTTCTGCTTAGCTTTGCTTAACTAGTGGGCTTTGAAGATAAAATCATATTCATAGATGTGTGAAGATTGATACCCTAGTAAAAATATTCAATAGGATTCAACAGAGCTAAAATCCCACAGTCCATTGCAGATAGTCTAAAATCCTGTAGAATTTATTACACACTGATTTTAAGCTTTTTTTTTTTTGCATTTTTTCCTTTTTTAAAGTATTTTGTGGAATTCTACAGCAGTCATCTATAAAGTCCCATGACATTTAACAGGGTGGGTCATATACAAAGTAAAAAAGGATTACTGTTTTCAGCAACTAGTCTCAGAGAAAGGAGCTCTTGTTTGTCTTTCATCCCTTTAAGCAATAAAAATGTCCATTTCTCCAGAAGGGGGGAAAATGAACAAAAAAAAAAGCAACACAATTTAATCTTTTTTTAAAAAACAAAGAAGAAATTATGACTTATATTATTGATGAATTAAAATAATATAAAACTGCCAAGTTGCTGATATGTTGCACTGTGCCAGTGCCTACAGACTCCAGCGTGCATCAGAACAGTGCTAGAAAATGGGAGGTAGATACAAAAGCAAAAGTCAGGCATGTTTTCGAACTTCCAGGGTGATTTTCACTGTGCTTTTGGCATTAGATACAACTGGTCAAAATCAGCACCTTACAGAAAAAAGGAACTGAATTAACACCTAACATTCCATTTATGCATTATTGAAAAGCTGCAGGCGAGAATCCTTGCCCTGGAAGTGCAGCTGTATCTGTGAGGTTGTCATAGTTACAACCTGATCTGGTCTTTAGATAGAAGCCCTTATCCAAATGGTATCTGTGAAATGCCACCTCTCACGTTACAGATGTAAGATCTGCTACGAGGGCAGCGTGGAAATCAAAATCCCAGTTTGTCCTTTACATCATTATATCAGAAAGGCTGCGAACAACTCATCAGCAGCACCCACTCAGAGGACCTTCAGCACTCGTGCTGTGAGCAAGGGGAGTTAACATTCACAAAGGCAACTCATCCCTCTTCATATCCCTCTTGCAAATATCCTCTACTGCAGCACCCAGGGAAAAGAGGTGGATATAACCCCCACATTTTGTGTGCTAATATACATCGTACACCAGCATTGTCTGACAGGTTTCTGGGATTCTTCTCGAGCTGTCAGTGCCCATCTGTTGACTCATGTCTTTATATACAGACACACAGGCACAAAAGGACCACCTTATTCTTTTCTGGTTCTTTTTGTAGAACATTCCAGCTGGTGGCTGTGTAATAGGATCCTGACTCCACAGCTAAGGCTTCTTAGCACAACACTATTCGAAATTAAGTATAATTAACTGGAATTAAAAGAGAAGCATTAGCGGTTGGCATTTCCTCTGTCATCAGTATTATTAGCAACTGTTGTCGTATACTTATTTTACCTAGTATCAATTTAATAATGTTGCACTAAAGATTTGATCACATACAAAACTACATATTGAAGTGTAATTGTGCCTTTTCAGAATTTTTATAATTGAATGGTTGTTTTTTGGGTCCAGTTACCTCATTCCAAAAAGCACAGATGACGTTCAATGACTTAGCAGCCCTTGTCCCATTTCCAGTGGGATTTAAATGATTTCCAAAATGCACAGCTTATATTTCTGACAATAAATATGTTATCTTGTGCTTTTAATCTGCTGCCTTTCATGAAAGCCTCTGGGTGAGGATAAGGGCAGTGGAAAACAAAGGAGATGGTGTAGGGGGTGTCGGATCACCAGGTTAGATGTAAGCATGGATGAGTTACTCTGTGGGTAATGATGAGAAATTACTGGATCAGTAGCCCTTGCTCTTGTGGGATATTTCAATTTCCCCAAACATTAAGTGGCAGAGAACAGCTTGGCTGAGCAAGGAACTCCCTGTGGTGCTCAAGAGGCACTTTGGAAGCAAGGTGGGCTTTGCAGCAAACAAACAGAGCTGTGGTTGGTGCATGCAGGGAGAGGAGAGGAAAGGCCAAAGCCCCATTAGAGCTGACACTGGCCAGCCTGAAGGCAGACAACAAGGCTTTCTTAAGTGTGTCAATAGCAAAGGGAGCTGGAAAGAAAACACTGGAACTTGCTGAAGACTGTCACCTGACTAACAGACATTAAGATAAAGCAGAGGCATGGAATGCTTTCTTTGTTTGCCTCAGTCTTTAGTGCCACTGATAGAAGCTGGGCTGCCCAGTCTGCTGAGCCAGAGAACCACAAGGGTGGGGGCAGTGACCTTCCCTTTGCTGACGCTGAATTTCCAAGGGCATGACGGAAGACCCAGGGAACTACAGACCTGTTAATCTAACCTCAGTTCTGGAATGAGATGTTTCCATTCAGAATTCTTTTCCTTTCAATTTAACTAAAACCAACAGATGAGGATCAAATAATAGAATGTTTCTCTAACATTTATGTTTTTCACAGTTATTTGTTGAGTTTTCCCAGTATTTGCGTACAAGTTGGAGATTCCTTATAATATTTAAGAAACTGACATAACTCTTAGGTTGGTGAAGATAGCAGAAGGTGGTTCTAAAAAAAAATATTCTGAGAAAGCGACAGTCAAATCATCTGTTATGTTTGCACTGGCAGCAAAGTGTGACACAAAGCTTGCAGAGGAAGAGCAGCAGCACTGCACAGGTCTGCAAAGGTCTCCTGCCTACCCCACAGGGAACCAGGCACAAGGATGTTTCAGGCATACTGGAGGGTTCATTTGAAGGCTCTGGCTCCTCCACACCACAAAACACAAGCAGGGAGCCCAAGGGAGCCACCACAACTGCGTGCCTTTAAGAGTACTTCACCCACAGAATGCTGAAATCTGTGAAAAAGCATGTCAGCAGCAGGCAGTGGGGACACCACAGCAGCAGAATTGCTGAGGCAGAGCGGGGGGTCTCTCAAACTCTGTTTAGAAGCCACACAGAATTTCCTGTCATCCACAACCATCTGTAGTGTGAGAGACTTCTTGAAGAGCTGTGGGGTTTCCTGAGGAGGCACCATGAGAAGGTGATGCCTCCTTCAGTTTGTGAGATAAAAAGCCATGGTTCTCTCCTGCTCTCGTATCCCTTTCCTAGAAGAAATCATAGGAAGCTCTGCATGTTTTGCTGTGCCTATTTCTCCTGAAGCGTGTGCATATTTTTGCAACAGCTCTTCGCTTTCATCTCATTACATTTGCCTAGGAAATTATGTTAATGCACAGGGCTTTACCCTGTACAACAAACACCAGGATTGAACAGTTTCCTTGCTCACCGTTCCACACACTCCTTTACAACAGCAAAATTGCCATCACCAATCACCTTCCCCACTTTATACTTCTCCAGAATGGTAGAGGACCCTGAGAATTTGTTTCCATTCAAGCCTGTAAAAAAAAAAAATAGAAGTCAATAATGCAAGCTGAAAAGAAGTGTCAGCAGGATGCAATATATCCCCAATGGGCTCCACAGATAGAAAACAGTCACAAATGCAAAACAAAACTTAAAAGTAAGCTGTTTTCTCCACTGCAATTCCCTTGGTTTTATCTCAAGTGTAAAGAAGAACAAGATGAACCCAAAGTTATTTGACCTTTGAACATACAAGTAAGTCTCTTGATATGTTTTTGTATAGGCATATTCTAAAAGTAATGACTGCAGTTAGAAGTTCTTAATATAAAATTTTCTGACCTCAAATTACTTTTTTGACTTATTTTTTTGCAAACTCAAAGCAAAAATGCAAATAAGATTCAGCTACAATGTATATAAAAGACCCAAAAAGTTTTATCTGCTGAATTCCTTTAAGTGTTTGTAGGTGCTCCTAAAACATCCAAAATGCAAGTAATTGTGATAGATGCTTCCTTCAGTATTTTTAAAATAATAATAAAAAAATTAGTCCAATGTGAAATTAGAAATATTTTAAAATAATTGGCATTGCTTTAAAGAGATGAGAAATGAAAGGTTAAGTTTAGCTAAGGTCAGTTGACTGGCCAGTTGTTCTACCTGAAGCACAAAGAGCTCTTTTGAGGAGGGTTCCTCTTTCAATCCAGCCACAAAAATGTTTCTGGTGATAATGCAGGCCGTATTCAAAAATCAGTCAAATTCTATCAGTGACTATTGAAGAGCAAGGCCCTGTAATATGCTACCACTGGACAAAAAAAAAAATTAACAAAATTTATTTCCTACCTTTACTGCCTCGACGTATAAATGGTGCTGATTTTTTTTCCAAGGTGAATCAACAAGGTAACAAACATCTCCAAACAGAAAATGATTTGGAGTCATCAGAAACCATCTGAAAGTGCTAAGGCAAGTGTCATCTACAGCAAAATGCTGGCAAGGATTGGCAGCAATTATGGGTGTCCTACCTTCGGGACTCTGGCAACGGAGTGATTCAGGTACACCATTCACGTTGGAAGAAGATCCACCATGTGGGGAGATCTGAGGAAGTACACAAGAACTTCTAGTTTCTGATGGCAATCACAAGAAAGAGCCATACGAAAAAGCAGCAAGTTGAAAAAAACTAAAAAATCCCACTCAAAACACTTACAGTTTACTTTTCTACTCCCATTTTATTTAGATTCTTGCTTTCTCAAGGGTTGTCATCATTGTCACTTGCACCAATTTAAGACTCAACCACAATATTTCTATTTAGATAAGCAGCTGAACAGATTTCAGTAAACAGCAAAGAAGAGTAATTTCAGCTGGACCTACAATTTTGGCTTGGGTGGCCAGGTACATCTATGATAATCAGATTTATTTAGCCATCTATTGGGCTATATTTTAGGTTATTATAGATGTGAAGATCTGTGACACCTACAAGTGTTTCAAGTTAGATGTCTGATATGTATCCAGATTTAGTAACTGTTTTGGTAACAAAAAACCTGTGTTTTAGATCCAGTTTTAGTGCCTGTGACACTGTAAATAAACAAACATCTAAATGATTTTCAAGCATGACAGCTGAAGAAAACTGACTTTCCTGCACTAACAACTTAATTGGTACTGGATCTGAATCTTCATGACTCTACTTTAAGTCATCCTGTCATGCTGCCCAGGGGTACACAGTGGCAAGTTTTTTTTTGAAAAGGGGTGGAGGCATAGGAATGAATGCCATAAATAGTGTAATATACTGGATATGTTCTGTGCACCACTTTTATAAGCTCTCCTGTTACAGTTATTTACAGGGATGCTGCATGAAATTAAAATAAAGTTTAGATCATTCCCCCTCCTCTGTGTAACATCTCTTGCTGTTCTGTGGAGTTCCAGATCTTGTTTTCTTCACAGGCTATTATGGTAGTTTTCAGCACTCACCACAGGAAGGATTAAAATGCTTCTCTGCCTTAAGCTCAGTGTCTGTTGAAATGGCTTTTCGAGGCACCGGGAATGCAAATGCAGCATTTTGCCTTTTAGCTGACATTGTCTGGTTACACTGCTGAATATTTTAAATCATTAACACTATTGTCAGGGAAAGAACTGAACTGACAGATAGGGATATTGTCTAAAGGCTCATGAAATGCTAATGAATGCTTAAGTTTCTAGTGGCAGCTGAGCTGCCAAATCAGCTAAAGGTACAGTAACTAGAAGCTGTACAACTTAATTTTGCAGAGCCCCCTAAACAATGAAATTTACCAGCAATTGGCACAGAAGTAGCATCAAACAGCAAGCAGGCAGCTACTACTCTGCTCCTTGCTAATAACTTAAACCCAGGCTATGTTAATGCTGCTGTCTTTCTGAGTTATTTTTCTATTTAACAGGGATTAGGAACAAGGACATTTGGGTTAAATGACATTTGTACAAAATCATGAGTCAGTCTCTCAACCAGTCAGTCACACTTTCTTCAAGCCTGAAGGAGAGATAACAGAATAGACCATGGCCAAGTATTAGTCATCAGCCTAAAATATTAGTGATCTGTTTTGGGTTTTCAGTGAGTGACAAAACATGGGAACATCTAGCCCACATTTCCAACTTCCTTCAGTCCTGTAATCAGGGCAGAGCATGACTGGACACATTCCTTCTTGCCACAAGAAGGAAGCAAACATTATCAGGAAAAAAAAGCTAAAATGAGTACAAAAATAAAAATAAAATTAATGCTGCCATTGTGGCTGAGGTGTTAGAATCTGAAATGGCAGGTTCAACCCTTGCTCTGCCACAACTCCACAGCTGGTGGGATTTTATTTTTTATGTCATTAGAGTGTGAGGAAAGATGCACAGATACAAGTCCATATTCTTTTGCAGGGGCATGGTGCCTTGGTTGACAAACCTTTACACTCAGGATTAGACTGCCCATGACACGAATGTTTGTGGAAACACTTGGGGATTATTTTCATATTGAAAGAAATACCTAACTACTTGGCAGCTCCATGGGATGGTGGTGAATCTAAGTGTGGAGCATGAGTATTTTAGTGAAACTGAATTAACTTTGCAGAAGTATTCTCTGAAATCTGGGGACACTTTGGTTATGTCATTGTAATTCATCCTGAATGGCTCCAGTAAGAAAGGACTAAAAGACATTCCAAACATAAATGAAATGTTATTTATATAATCAGTGTTTCATAGAGATGTTGTGAGTATTTTTTATTATAATGCTTAATAGTAACAATGTATAAGACAGAAACTTAGTATTTCTTTAAGTGACCCTTAAACATGAATTGTAAATTCACCAAATGCATCACTTAAAGAATCCCTCTATGAACTGCTGTGGCCCCCCTTGTCACCACGTTGGATAATCACATGTAAAGAATCCTTACATATAACTACACACAAAGCACATGTGTAAAACACTGAAGAGATTAATAAACCTTGATGAAGATGGGCACTAATCCTTCAAATCACTTAAGCACATGTTTAACTTTAAGTACATTAACATCCTAATTGAAGTAAGAGGGACTACTCAGTAGCTGAAAGTTAAGCAAATACTTAAGTTATTTGTTGGATAAGGTTCTAATGCCCTTTCACTTTGGTCATTTGTCCATCAGTTGCAAAAGTAATACCCAGAGAAATTCAAACACAAGGCTATTTAGCATAATTGTGAGTCTAAGAACGGCTTCAACGGTAAAGCCTCTTTATTTGTATGATTTTATTTTCTTTTAGAAAAAGATTAAAAGACTCTGTGGCCCTTAATTTTAGGAGGGGACAACAAAGCAATCCAAGTAAGCATAAGGAAGTTATGACACCACTTTCCAAAGTTACACCAATTTTCAGATTTAATTTAGTCTCTGGATGATTTTTATGGCACGATGTGTGCAGAATAACAGATGTACTGGAAGCGCTAAGAGTCAAATCACCCCTAACAGCATTGCATAGAAACGTACACTTGGAACCAAAGCAAAATGTTAAACCTTTCCACTGCCTACAGAACAGCAAAAGGACTCCTCTTGGTCATCTGTCCCGTGACACCAAATGCACCATTACCTTTATTTTTAACCCATGCACCAGATTTTATCTCCATGGGAATTCAACAGAAAAATAAGAAACTCAGCACATTTGCTCAAAAGAGAGCACTGCACAGAGTAGTCATTTACTTCATGCCCACACTTGTTAATTTTTATATCTAAATCTTCACCTTGAAACAAAGCCTCTGCTAAGTGTAAATGCTGAGTTACAGAATAATAACTGGGATGTTAAAAATAAACAGTCTGAATAAGAATATATAGGGTATTGGGGTCATAGTATCCACATTTGTCACTTACCAGAATAAAGGTTTTTATTTGGGTTTGTGGGGAAATTCTGTCATGTTTACTATTATTGAGACATAGCTTTAATTCCTGACTTCAGTAGAGCCTCAGAGTCCACTATTTAAAACACTTCTGCAAGCCTGGGGTGCTGGACTTACTGCATGTACTGAACAATTAATTGCACAAGGGCACTCTGGTTGGAAGAGCTAGAAAGGGCAGAAAGAAAACCCTTCTCCTTAAAGACAAACCCTTCACAAGGAGTCTTTCCTGTGAGGAATTTTCTGTGCCTGCACATACCACTCCTAACAAAGAGTTGTGAAGCAGAAGGAATCCTTGGGGACTGCAGAGACTTCTATTGAAAGCAATAGTGACATTCAGAGAATATAAGATTCACTGTCTGAGGCTGAGAAGAAACTGCTGCTGCAATCAGTATTTTTGCAATTTGGCTGCCTTGACTAGCACATCACTTATGCTCTACATCGATTGTCAAACTACAAAAAGCTTAGCAAGGTTCTAATCTATAATAAAATATTTTACTTTGCTCTGGCTCCTCAAATAAAACAGTTTTTAAAGTGCAGTTAAAGTGCATCTGCTCTAATGCTCTGCTCTTTACAGGAACCAGAAACATCAACCCTGATTTTTGCCCTTTTTTTATACTACCTCAAGCTTATACAAAACCATTATTCAATCCTGCTGCTTCACCCTCTACAAAAACAAACATATATGATTTGTACACAAAAAAGATAACTCTAAATATTGAGCTCCCAAAGACAGAAAACTCTAAAATACACCTTATTCTGCCATTGATATGGTATTTATATCTAAATTTTCATTCAGTTGTAGTCATGGCATCTTTATTACACAAGTGCAGGAAGCCAGACTGCTTGTCTGTGCAGCAATGCAGTCTTAGCAACAAGGAACTATTAAACAATAAGGAAAAGCAATAATCACCAAATAATAAAATTGTTCCCTGCTTCCTCTTTTTTTCTCAGAGTAACCA
>VYXD01001702.1:1160043-1200702 GCA_013397195.1 Hylia prasina | reverse complement strand
AAAAAAAAAAAAATCCCAATTTCGCAAGCAGGTGTATGAAATTTTTAACATAATCTGATTTTGTATAAAACTATGCCTCCCTGTTACTGGTTTTATGTCTCCCCAAAACAGTCCTCAGTACTACAACATAATTGAAAAACAAGGCTGCCTGAACAGCAGACTTGGTCCTTTTGGAATTCCCCCTTGGATTCACCAGATAACTTTCCCTATCTTTAGTCTCAGGAGCACAGCTGGGACACCCCTGCTGAACAGATGCATCCTAAAGGACAAAACAAGAGGAACTCACTACCTCAGTAACACATCAAGTTTGAGACACTTAATTTGGTTTTGCTGTTTTCTTTGGTCATATGGGGGTGAGTTTGACACAAAATCCCATTAGTACCCAGCACCAATTAAATTCCAAATTGAAGTAATACAGCAGCCTACTTGAGTGAAAGTGAATGGGAAAGGGGACATGTCCACTTTGGTGAGAATTGCTTGCTGCTATCAGAATTACCTCTGCCTTAAGGGAGCTTTAATCAGTTAAAAGCAGACTGGGCAGCAGTGGAAAAAAACCAAAGCAAATGATCTTGTTTCTAAACTTGTAATTTCATTAAAGAAGGACCAAAGAGCATTTCTTAAATATAGTGCAGACCAGCTGAGAGCCTCAAGCCCAGCGATTCTGGTGTCTTCTACTGTAAGCTCCATAGAGGAGCTGTCCAGACAGATTTTAAGACGCAGAGCTCTTATTTCCCATTTCAGAGCTCTTACTGCTCTTGAAAATTACTTAACCAAACATCTATAGATATAATTAAAATTCATTTAAAATTTAAACAGTTAAACAAAAAAATTAAGCAAATAAATTAAACTAATCAAAATCCTTTGTCAGGATTATCACAGCAGTCTGGCAGAAACCAGTGCCACACTCCTTGCAAAACAAGACTCGATAACAATTAGCATGTCAAGCCCCATATCTGAGCACTATTCAAATCACGTCCTTTAGCCAGTCTCCTAATGGAGAAAAGAGTTTTCCACAGAATTATGCAGCCTCTTCACAAATGCTCTGTTAACCAATAGGAGCTATTACTTGATCAGAATAATCAGGGCAAACCATCAAGTCTGCTTCCAGAAAGGCTGCAATTGATGATTCCATAAGGAAATTCCCCTTGAAAGGACAGCTGCACAAATGCAGCAATGAGATGCTCCCCTATACTCCAGACTGTTCCTTTTATTTCACTGAGCCAAAGGCACAAAGCAGCCTCCAAGAACTGCCAATGCAGCCAGTTCTGAAGTGGGAGAGGAAGAGAAATCTCTTGGTACAACACAGAAAAATCTGCCAGACATCAGGCTGCTCCCAAAGGAAGCCCTCAAATGCTTTCAGGCAGGAGACTGGATTGAGGGGTGAAATTGGTGCCAAGAAGAAACAAGTCTGCTTTGGAATAAACTTGGGCCATGCTACAGAACTATAAGGAAAAGACAATATTGAAAAGACAACACTACATTTATATTGGCTGAAGGGATGCAAATTGCTTGCAGGATTTCTGCAGTCCACAGAACAATGGAAAATTTGGAGGACAAAGTGGCATAATTCAAGCCAGCATCACACTCTGCCTTTCCTAAGCTGAGTGTTCAACGCAGACAAAACACGAAAATTTTACTTCAGATCTATTCTCCATATGAGCAAAAATCATACTTGCAAGGCTACCCTCCAAAATTATAGCTTTTCATTTTTCCTTCAGCACCAGTGTCATACAGTCAATGAACAATGAAATTCTGGGGGTTTGATGCTTCTTGAACTTACCTTCAGTCCACGAAAGCTGCCTGGGCTCGTTGGGGAAGAACTGGAGGACTTCGTAGATTTTGGGGTGGATAGCTGACTGCTTGGGGTTCCATTAACTGGCCAAAGCAATAAAAGTGAACAAATGAAAGAAAAGATGAATAAAAATCAAAAGTTATAACTGAAGTCTGCAAACAAAGACCAAAACAGACTCCTCAGCATTTACAAATAAATTATACATTTGCATGTCACAAAACTGCACCCTGAAATGTGGCTGGATATGGGATCAAGAAGACACACAAATATTGCATTGTCATTCCAGAGATTTTAAAAGGCCCATTCTGTCCTTTGCCAGGGCAAGAGTTTTGGGCACAGAAACAAACAAAGAAGAAAAAAAAAAAGAAGCCACAGCCTTTAAAAATTGCATAATAAATGGTGGTATCACACCATAAAATTTATAGAAAGAAAAAGTTTCTAAGGATATTTGACTCTCCTCCTCTTCAGTTTGGATCAAGGCTTTATTTTCTAGGTAGAATGTTTCACAGAACACGAGTGAGTTTGTTGTTCAAATACAAGAAGAATTAACTGTTTGCATGATGGATAACTTTTGCAGTAGTTCAGAATATATTGATTTAGGGAAAAAAAACCTCAACAAGAGAAAAGCTAGTAGGTTGTTTTTGAGCTTCCAATAAGTACAAGTGTCTTTGAAAACACACAATACCCTCCCTCTTGACTTAAAGAGTTAATTCATTTTAAATCCAGGTTTTTAGACATGCCTCATACAACATCAGTTATCTCTCTGGTGTACTGAATATGACTTAGGTCAGTCCTTGTATTTTTCTGAAAAGAACAAACTGACAAATTTCATTATGCAGAGAGAATAGCACACTGTCCATCAGACACAAATGTGATGCAATGTTATATGATGAGACATCATTTCTTTCTAGCTGATCCTTATTTTTTGTGGGAGACAAAAATACTCAGCAGAAGTTTAAGAGCTAAAAATACTTCATAGCAGGGTGACGAATTATTTTTCCAGAAAGAAAAGACAACCCTGGCAAAGAAAAACTGAGCTTCAACTTAAATAACAGATACACCTGCACAATTTCTTTATGTATTCAGGTCTGTCATGGGTCACTTCTTAAACTACTGGATTTATTTTACAAGTGTCCAGTGACCCAGCTCACTAACATTATCTGAGTATGGGAGATGCCTTTCAAGGACCATTTTTACAGCCTGGGCAGCCCATCTGCCACTAGGCCAGGCTGACTTCACTGCAACCTCCACAAATCCCTGTTTTTCCTGAAAATCTCCTTCTCTGGTGTATGATGTTAGAATATAACTAACTGATGTTTAGCTACACAATAAGTCTATCTATATCCAAGCCTGATAACTTGGATTTCTATTCCCAGTTCTGTTACAGGACCAAGACGTTAGTATGTTCTTTAAAAAGCATTCAGTGTATTTAGGATATTTTCATCTTAGTTTTAACAATGTTTGCCTATAAGAAAAATAGGTGATTTAAAGTTTTGGTGGTTTGTTTGTTTGTTTTTTAAAAAGCTGAAAGCATCTAAGAGTACACTACCCTCCTCTAGACTTCACCAATTTGTTCTGATAACCTGCCATATCAATACATCCTTGATTTAGAAAGAATTTGCAAGTATGAAAATGGCAAGGGCTAGAGACTGCTATTTTACTGTTTTCTGATTCTTGCGTGACCAAAAACGAGATACTTCAGTAGAAGAGTTTGCTTCCAAATGACAAATTATTACCACAGGAAGAATTTTTTTCTTTTTTTTTGGTTTGCTCAAAGATTCTTTTATGCAGCTCACAGAAAAATCACTACTTCCTGGACATGACCACTGCAAGGCATCCTTATCTTAATCACTACCATCCTCTTTAAGCATTGGCAGAACCACTAAATTGTTCCAGTGAAACTGGCTGGTTAATGTAACGTTCTTCCCTCCAAAGGCTGCCTAAGGAGGAAGAGCCCAGCTGACACTGACAGTACTGCAGTTTTTTGCTAATATCTCAGCTATTCTTGGTGGAGAAGAGTGGTGTTCTGAGCCAGGTGACACCCAGAAGTCCCTTCCAAATTTCGTCCTTGTAGGATTCTAGAACACACAGCTCATTCTGCTGAGGATCCTGCTGGAAAGAGCTGTCTGCAGATTCCTCTTTGCCAGTGCCTCTGGAGATCCACTTGCACGTGAGCTGCTCAGCAGCTGCAACAACAGAGAAAGCTGCAAATGGCCCTGTCCAGATGTAAAGATTTTGCATCTGTAGGGAATCAGCCAACTTTTGCTTGTGCTGGTTCAGGCTGGGCTGCAATTGATTTTCTTCACAGCAGTTAGCACAGGGCTACATTTTGGGTTTGTGCTGGGAAGTGCTGCTAATACAGGGATGTTTCTGTTACTGCCAATACAGCCCCTGCACAGCACTGAGGCATTTTCTGCTCCTCACGAGCTGGGAGGGGACACAGGTGGAACAGCTGACCCCAGCTGATCCAAGGAATATTGCAGACCACCCAGCATCACTGTCAGCAATAAAGTGAGTGGGAATGTTGGCAGGGGGGACACTGCTTGGGGACAAGATGGCATCAGTCAGCTGCTCATTCTCATCACTTGTCTTTCTTGGGTTTTATTTCTCTCTGTGTTATTTCCATTGCAGCATTGTTGTTGTTATTACTATTGTTGCTTCAGTTATTCAAGCACTCATACCTCAACCCATGAATTTTCTCACTCTCACCCTTCCAATTCATTTCCTTCATCCTGCTGCAGCAGAGAAGTCAGGAAGTGCCTGTGTGCTGCTTAGTTGAAGCACAACACTGCTACTTCAGACAGCAGCATTTTTTTTTCCCCTCACTCAATAACCCAGCAATGTGTATTGGCACAAATCTGTCTGCTGCTGTTGATTTGCTGGTTATTCCCTGTATACACCAAACTTACCTTTTTAATCTATTTTCTAAGCTTAAGTTCTTTTGAGGTTTCTTTCCACATGCATACCAGTCCAAACACACAGAAAAAAGAAACCCAAAACTTTTCTGTCATTCTGAAGTAGTACATGTCAGTCTACATGTTTGGCACCCTGGAATGTTTAAAACTTAAAAAATCTATGAATACCTTCTAAATCGTTAACTTCTAGTGTGACACAAAGACTCAATTTGTTTGCTAATGAATTTGTATGTTACTTGTTTTACAAATGCTTTGACTTCGAACTGAAAATTCAGCGATTCCTCAGTTTTTTAGAATTTAGGCTGAAATAATACAAGAAAACAAAGAAAAATAAGAAATTGCACATAAAATTGAAACATATGAGATGGTTTTGCACTGCTTTTTTTTCAGCAATTCTCACACCTGTCATTTTACTGGCTGAAATTTCCTATTATAGTATGCTTTAGCATAAACACACAAATGTCAGAATGCTCCTCTAGTTGCAGTCAAATTATACCTTTAAAAATTTAACTTTGACACCATTAGTCCAACAACTGGAAAGTATTGTTTCACTGGAATGATCTACCTCAACAAAAAGAAAGCCCAACACCCATCATGTCTCTGTTTCACCCAATGCAAAATGTGTTTCAAGCTTGAAAATATTCACAAACACAGCACCAAAAATGCAGGTAAATGGAGAGGGAGAAGACACACTAGTGATATACAGCCATAATAGTAATGGCTCACCTGGGGATTTTGCTGAAGAATGAGCACTGGAGTGGCCACCCCTCTTTACTGTACTCATATATTTGACACAAAGGAAAAAGACATTAAGGAAAGAAGTTATTAAACAGCTCTGAACATGCACAGAAGGAAGACGGGTAAATAAAAGATAAGTAAGGACTACGTGTAAAAAAAAAAAAAAGGCAAGCAAATAGAAGGATAAATACCAGACATTTTGCATACATGTTAAAAATTAACCAAACCAAAGAGGGTCTAAATAGAAATAAGTATAGAAATGACAGCCCTGGTATCTAAATACTTTGCATAAAATTCCCTGCTGATAGATATTCTACATGATCTCATTGGAGGTAACAGAATTGAATGAAATGTAGATCAGTTGCAAAACTTGCCCTTCATGATACATTTTTCTGCAATCTTTCTTTGAAGCCTTCCAGTTAAACATTCAGCCTTTATAAACGGATTATTAATATTCTACTTTGAAAGAATCCAAAGATAAAATGACTTTAACCAGCATCAATAAAGCAAAACAAATGTGGAGATGAGAATGTGGAACATGTCAGTTTTGAACACACACAGAGGTTTACATTTATAGTTACATTCTGAAAAGATCATCATATGTTTACATATTCAATAGCTTGATTTCAGGGGAAAAAGAAGCATTTAGAAATTAAATGCAGAGGTTAAAATTTTTTTTAAAAATGAAGTTTCTCCCTTCATTTACATAAAAGACTCAATGGTTATAAAAAAAATATGGTGTTCAGCCAAACTGGTGGCAAAATCACAATGCAAACACCTTTCTTTGAAATTACAAGAAGTACAAGAAGAAAAAGTCTCTTTTAATAGGTAATCACAGTACAGCAAATCTCCTAAAATTACTTGAATCAGAAAAGGCCTGTATTTCTGACAATATTTGGCTTATACAGGAGAAACCTTTCTTATTCAAAATTTAAGGGTATATTCTAATTTAATGAACATGAATTTAACCACATATACAACCCTGCAGTTAATAGTTTTCAGGAAAATCAAGCACCATGCTGAAAACATATCCCAAGTGCACAATTAGCACAAATTATTCCAATGTTCATAAACTGAAACTATTTGTGCCTGTAATTAAAAAATAGAAACCATGTTTCTTCCTATGATATTTTTTTTTAATTGCAAATTTATTTTAGATGAGTATTAAATCTCTGAAACGAAGTGAAAAAAGGTTTTTTTCCCCCACTCTGGAAACACTTGTATTACAGAGTCAACAGGTTTTTTCACCCCATTAAGAAAAAAA
The DNA here is from genome assembly GCA_013397195.1 of Hylia prasina. Classification (NCBI taxonomy): domain Eukaryota; kingdom Metazoa; phylum Chordata; class Aves; order Passeriformes; family Sylviidae; genus Hylia; species Hylia prasina. The sequence continues at coordinate 1,193,993 of VYXD01001702.1, read as the reverse complement.
TAAATTAATTTTTGTTCATTTGATGTGTTCAGCTCTTTCCTACCTGAGGCAGGGGATTTGCTCCGACGTGAGGGCCCTGGGCTCTTGGATGCAGTGTGCCTCATGGCAGAGGAGCGGGAGTAGGACTTCATGACACGACATTCTACAAAGCAAGCAAACCCTCTGTCAAGGGTTTTGACAACAGTTCCATGCACAGGCTCCCTCCACACACCACCGTGGCTGTTGGTTGTCCAGAAGATGACCGGCACTTTCTAAACTTCCTATCTTTGCCCAGCTCAGGCACACAGATTTGTAAGAGCATGTCCCCTCCAACCTGCTCACCATAACCCGTTTGAGCTACTCAGTACTGTGTGTGACACTCTGCAGACAACATTTCTTCATGTCTTGAGGTTGGATTATTACTACAATTTGAGTTTGTTCATATGCTGATGCCAAGGGTCTTGCAGTAATGGCAATTCCACACAGGGCAATTGCACAGCCAGCACTATTTCCCTTCTTTTTCAAGAAACTGATGCTGTGACCAATTTTTGAGCAGGTGAAAAATGCCTGTTGTTTCCAGAAGGCTGAAATAATATATTACTGTCATTTACCATCAGCTACATATCATTAAATAACAACCTCAATGGTAAAGGAATCAATGAGCACACATGCATTGGCATTTTGGAAATATTTTAATTCCTACAGTTAGCATCATCAGCAAATCACTCCAAATGGGATCATAAATGTCTCTCTTTATTTTGTCCCTGATGCCAGTGTCATCATAAAAAAAGCAAGTTGAGCTGCATGCCCTGCCAGTCATGTGCATAACCTGCTTTTATCCATTGAGACCCCCAGAGCTATTAGAGGAAGCAGGGACCACCAAAGCTGAAGAGATAAAGGAAAGGAAGAGATAAAGGCAAGGAAATGAGCTCAACTAGTCTGTGCCTTGTGTAATAGAAAAAGTAGATTTACAGCCTTAAAACCTGCTAGGGAAATTAGGATTATACCCAGACTGGGATTTGCATTGTGAGTCAATATAACCAGGCTCTTCCATTCCTTCATACGAATAAAGTAATTTTTTTAGCTGTTAACTATGTTAAAAAAACCACCCTTTTGGTCACCCCCACACTAACTGACTCAACATATTCAAGCAGTTCTGGAAAAGCAGCACCCTAGCCAGGAACAGCAGGATGGGAGGCAGCTGAATCCTCCATCCATCCAAATGCACAGGCCAGTGGGTAGATAGACATCTGTACTTCTTGCTGCAACTGAGCATTTTGTAATGAAGTTATGATGTGCGTAAAAATTACAGGAACAGCAGGTGCTGTTGTTTTTATTTTAAAAAATTAGAATCCTTTATTCACAACCTGTAGCTCTTCTGGAGTAATCTGATTATTCTTGCCAGGGCAAGTTTTCTTTACCAGAGATTAATTTTTTTCATAAAAGAAAAACAGAGAGTTTCTGCAGCTCAAACAATAAAGACAAAAAAACCCCCATGTCTAGTAGGACCTGTAGTGATAGAAAAGAGGAATGGTTTTAAACGGGGGGGGAAAAAAAAAAGTATAGATTCAGACTAAATATAAGGAAATCATTTTTTATTGTGCAAGTGGTGAAACACTAGAATAGAGTGCCCAGAGAGGTGGGAGATGCCTCACCCCAGGAAACATTCAAGGTCAGGTTCAGTGGAGCAACCTGAATATTTTTTTTAAGATGCTCCTTGCCAGGGGTTGGACTAAATGGACCCTTTAAAGGTCCTTTTCAACCCAACCCATTCTAGAGTTCCATCAACATGGAGGAAAAAAACCCAACATATTTATAATTCAATATTCCAAGAAAATTCCAAACCCCTCTGGTATAGGATTGCTTTTTCCTTGAACTTACATTACAAAGTTTTTCTTTACAGACGAACAACTCTCATAAACAAGTTCAGTTCGTGATCTGCCCAAGGCAGACAGCAGAGGCACAGAGTCCCAGTTTGTCTCACCTCCTTCCCTACCCAACATCCCCTATAACCTCAAAATATATACAAGGTCAGCATTTGGTCTGTAGCAGACAAGACTGAAGTGTGTGAATTGTCTGGCAGGACAACTCAAGACTGGAAATGAGCGTGGCTACATATGAGATTTTTCAAAAATCTCATGAGGAAAGCAATATGGAAATTATCTTATAGTCACAGATGCCAAAAGTGAACATCTTTAACAAATTTTAGATTCATTAGATCCATGACTGAGCCTTTCATAACTCAATTCTGCTTTCCGTGTAACATTAGGGACAGTGTTTTGCAGGAAATTAGATCAGGTTTGTTGGTGCATTTTAACAGGTTTACAGAATCCAGAGGATGGTTTGATATAACTCCTTTTATCCATAGGAAAATGTCTTCCCATGTATATTTTCCTGAATCACACCATTCTTGAGGGCTGAACAGGGGAATGGGGTGGAGAATTTCCTACTTCAGCGGGTTCAGGATGTGCAGCCTTACCACTGTGATCCAACACGAAGTCATCCTGAGCATACCGGTACTTCTCCGGCCCGCACGCGATGAAGACGTCGTCATCTCCAAAGAAGTCCTGCAAGCACGTTACCTGGACAGCAAAATAAACACATGCGGTACTTTCAAAACTAAATCTTGAGTTAGACAGCCACAATTCATAAGTCTGTCTTCAGCTTCTCACAGTGACACCGTAATGCTCAGTTGTAATGACACAAGCACTCCCGTTCTGCAGTACTTCAGCTCTCTAGCCGTGCAGGAAACATCAGGGCCAAGAATAAATATGAAATAAAATATGTAAATATGAAGTAAATATGGCTGCCCCTTACCTCCAAAACCTCTCAATATTTACACCTGTATTTTTGCTTATAGTTACATAAGCACGCTGATGACTTTTGCTATAATTACACGCACATTGCTTTGACAGGAACATCTGAAAACACTATTCAAATATCAAAGCATTTGTATTAAGAATACATTAATTGCTTTTGGGAAGATCTGTTGAGTTAAAGTGATCGCATCTGCAAATTGGTTTTTTGCTTATGTTCTGAGGCATTTAATTTCCATATTTCCATGTCCTGTTAAAAAAAAATCATGAAATAATTCCCCTTTTATTAAAAGGTATTTCATATTCAAGAAAATAAAGAAATAGAGTCAATTCCATGCTCTTGGCAGTTGTTTGTTCTTAATTATCCGAGTAATGATGCTACTTGGATAATGATGTTATGCAAGTGATGTATGTCAAGAAGGATTGGGATGTCAGAAAGAAAAGATGGTTTAGATGGTTTTATTCTTTGAAAACACAAAACCTAAGGCCTTGAAAAAAATCTGCCTCCTCAAAAGTCAATAAAAATCACCTTGTGAAGGAGCAAGTGTCTGCTTTAAAAACAGTTAAAACCAAAAAGACGCAACAAGAAAATCCCCTGAGGCCATTTAATTCCCTTGTGATGGAAACAAGTGTTTGCAGGTAGCAAGCTATTTTTTTAGATGTAAATGGATTAAAACTTTAGTGTATAGTTGTTTCCCCCTTTTTTAACATTGCACGCCCACATGAAATTTAGAAGTAAAAGAATCATTTGGTAAAGCCATGAAATCAAAGTAGTAATACAAAAATCTGCTTTTAGAGAAACCAGTTTTTTTTTCCCTTCCCAGATACCTGTCAAGACCATTTGCACATTTCACCCACTGTGATAATAGTAAACATTGGCAGCAGTATGGGGAGGGGTCTCTGGTGCCTGCGATATTCCAGAGGCACTCAGACTGCCCATGAATCCGTGCTCTCAGCAGGAGCTCCAGCACAGGGCATTCCCCACCAGCAGCGCAGTTGTCATGGCAGCTCCCCCAGGAGAGCAGCCAGATCCACAGCATCCAGCATTTGTGTCACTGTGCTATGCAGCCAAAGGGCCACGGCCAGCACCAAAATCCTCTTATTGGCACCCTTACTGATGCCATGACAGCTTGCTCTCATGGATGAGAGACATTTTCAGCTCTGCTGCTTTTAGTTAACCAAAGAGACACCAAAAATTGGATTCAAAAGGCTGCACAAATTTACGAGAAGTTTTGCTAACCTGGGATTTTTTCCTCTCTGCTCAATAATGAGAGGACTCATCATTTCCACAGATTTCCAGAATCCAGCAACCGAACCAAAGGGAAAAGCTGTGAGAAAGTTCCCAGAACACATCACACACATCCAGAACACAGCAGCACTGGCAGGACTTGGGCACAGATGTTCTTTGAGGTGCAAGCTCACACTCAAAGCCCCTAAACCTGGGAGCCATTTCCATAAATCTGCCTGCCCACCACTGCTCCAGATGTCCTTGCAGTGCTGCTTCGAGCAGGTTGGAGTTAAATGAGATGGTTTAGCAGTGCCTAAAATTAATCTTTCTGTTCTGATTAAAAGCCTCACCTTACCTCACCCCTTAACCCATGCAGTCTCATATCTGAACTGAAAGTAAAGGGGGAAGGAGTGACAGATTTGATGTCAGAGTCTGGGAAATACACAGAGGTATAACTGCAAGCAGCAGCATCCCTTTGTTGTCTGCAGAACAATTCTACAAAGTAAGGCTCAGATCTGTGCACAAAAGATGACAGGAGCACCCTTAGAAATGCTCTGGAAAATCTGCTGAAAATGGCTACTAGGAAATGGGAATGAATGAAGAATTTTCAGAAACACGTAATTCCCACATATCCTTCCTCACATGTTCATGTACACAGAGCTTCCCAGGCCAAAATACACAGGAGTGATCCTCAGTGCCAGTAATCAGACCAGCTGCTGGAATTGGAGGCACAGCACCTTCATTTTGGAGTTCAGGCTGATGCCAGCCTCTGCCTGCTCCCACATGGTGTGCCTGACCTGTGTGACTCCCACCTGGCACTCACACAGCAGGACAGATTGCTGTAAAAAGTATTCACCTTACTGCAAAAGGTGCTCAATACAATTGTAGCTGAAAGCCAGACAAACACAGCTATGAGAAATCTTTACTCAGATGCTCACTATGTTCCAGCAGGGAATGCTCAAAGTCCCCCTTCTCCCCACAAATAATCCAGACTAACTACACATAAAATATACAAAAATGAAAAAAATATTGAACAAGTGTGTGCAACGAAGAATAGAGACCTGCTAGAACTTACCAGCCCCAAATCACCCCACATTATGAGGTGAGGAAAGCCTTTTTTAAACTAAATTAAAGGAAATACATTTTTCTAGAAGTACATCATAGGCTATTATTGTAATAAAGCAAGGGAGCATCTCTCAAGGTGCAAACTGATGTCAAAATGAAGTCTTCATCTCCTACAGAATTAAAACTAATGTCTATACAGGAATTAGGGATAAAAGCTTTTTGCTCAGTGTTCAAAAAATTATGAAGTTGAAATGATTAACTTGTTTGCATGTGATTTTGAATACTGCACATCCACTATGTTCTAACTTGCAAATCACATAATTCCACTCCAAAGAATACCTGAACATAGGTCACAGGAATGGGGGAGGGGTTATTACTTTGATCAGGATGCAATCAGTTTAGAAATTTATAAAAAAAACATTTGATTTTTTTTAAAAAAAGTTTCAGTAGCAGTGGAATCTGTGCATATGAATAGGATGCCAGGTATTTCAGAAATTTAGGGACCAAAATTTAGTTTATCAAACAAGTGTACGACAATGCTGCTTCTCTTTCCACTATCTGTCCATAGTCTTACCCACTCTTTGTCTCTCTTACCCACACTTAGTGCTAAATGCACTTTTCTGTTGACTTTGCAGGTTTCAATTAACATGTTTAAAATGGGTTAAACCCTATTTATTTCTAAATACAACACCCTTTCCCAGACAAACATTGCCTGTGACCTGGTAACTCCATTGCTATCCCTTTCTTTAAAACAAGAAATGACTCATTGGGGCTCCTCTCACAACTCAAGACTGCTCAGGTTGCCTTTCTGCACTGCTTTTCTTCAAAATATGTCTCTACACATAGCAGAAAATGTGCGAGCAAGACTGGATTGGATTTGTACTCAGTCCTTTCCTCAGAATCCTTTCACTTGCATTCTCTCTGCAGCTTCCTGAGACCATGTGCAAACCACTCAGGGCAAACCTGATGGGCCCAAAACAGAATCCAGCTGAAGGAATGAAATCTTGAGATGCTGGATGAAGTTTCTGACAAAGACAAAGGCCTCTCTTAGAGAGGCAGATATGACTAAATACGTACTATGTTACAGGAGTGTCGTGACTAACAAAATCTGGCAAGACAATTACTGGTCAAAGCACTGCAAAATCACACAGCTAAAAGCACAAAAAATGAGGTTTAAATGCACAAAAAAAAAAACACCCACAAGCCTGGGGTGTTGAAAAAGAAGGGAGGAAAACACATTTCTTTAAAAAATCCAATTTCTGATCCACTGCTGTCTACTAGTGCAGTGCTTTAATGTCACATACACCCATCATATTTACCTTCCAAAATAGGCTTATGTTTCTGACAAATATTTAAAACCAAAGAAGCTTGCTCTTTCCAAAGAAATACTTCTTCAGTCAGATCAAGTCACTGGATTAGAATATACAAATTGTCATCCATAAGGAAATCCCTTTCCCCTTAACCACCACACATGCCTTGAAATGTGATTTACATCAATCCCTACTCCCACCTCATCTAACAAACAAGATGTATTTCCCCTCAAGAAAAAACATGAATAACGTTCAATTGTTTATAAATAGATTTCATCATGTATTTATTGATTGTCCTTTATGATGAAGATGCAATGGACAAAAATTGAAATAAATAGATGCCAGAAAATAGTTTTCCTCCAATATCCAGAAGAAAAATACTTAAAAAAAAATAAAAAGATAGAAAGAGACTGGAGCCAAGAAGGTTTTATAAACACTTGAAAAATTCCTGGAAATTCAAATTCCCTGAAATCTTTAGCACTAAACAGAGTTCTGGGATCATATATCAACAGCCTTCAGCCAGGAGCTTTCTGGGTAAATTGTGTTTATTCCAGCTCTACAAATGTGGTTCATTCTAAATGTAGAAGGAAGGGCTATAAAGACAAATAGTTTGGCTTAATTTAGTGTGTCTGATTCCATTTAAGTAATCAGCTACAGGACTGCACAGTTTAAGCCTGAAGAGCCACACCCTCTGTCTGGGGAAAGCTTCTCTGGATGAAAAATTCTCAGCAGAAGCTGAAAATGGATATAAAACATTAAAACAGGGAAAGATATGAGAGGTTATTTGTATTTGTTTTAACAATGGAAGAAATATTTGTATCTACTGACTTCAAGAAAATAGAATATGGTGTAAATTTTTTAAAAAGGAAGCACAGAGCATAGGAGGCAAAAGGAAAACTAGGAAAACTGGCATGGACAGTAACAGCTGGATTTGTGAATGCATTTTCAGCCCAGCAGCTGAGACAGGCATTTGAGGCTGAAATTTTTCAGGGACTGTAGTGGGTTTTTTTCCCTATGAATTGCTGAAAAAACAAGTGAACAATTTTTTTAAATGTCAGCATGACAAATCTAGATACAACCTCCCTGCTACTGCCTTAAGTGTGAGGGGTCTCCACATTTCTTGTGGGAAATGCTGTTCCTCTGACTGGGACAGATTATAACTGTGCTGCCCTGCCAGTTCTGCCCTTTGCCCCTCACATAAAGTTTTTTTCTGAGTAAGCAAAACTCAAATACTTGTCTATTTTACCAGTCAGGTCATATTTGCAGTCACTATTTTTGTTTCCCCTTTTGAAATACATTTAGCACTGCCACTTCCTCTTCACTGCTATTCAGCCTCATTAAAATTCTTGCAGTGTTTCCTGAAGCTGCCAGCCTTTACATTTCCAGGTTTTATGCGTGTCCTAGGGTGCAAAATGCAAGGAAAGCACTCCTGCAGAAACAGGTCAGTTGTCTGTCTGCTATTTCAGCTCCATCACCAACAGGAGCAGGCTAAACTTTCAAAAGGAATTTTCCTCTGGGCGGCCTCAGAAACTCAAAAAGGAAGGTGAAAAGGGCATTCCCACCCTTCCCTACTGGGTCCTGTGATTTTCACAGAGGATATTTTACCTTGGAAATTCCCCTTGGTTTCTGCTCTTTGTCAGAATAACTTGACCAAGGCAAAAGGGGGTGTGTTTGACCAATATTTTCAACTACTTACTAAGCTATCAATGACCATGACTAACCAAGAGGCATACAAGAAGTTCAGTGCTAAATTATGGCAGCTATTTGCCTGGTTATCCTGAATCATGTTTCCTGACATGTCTTCAGTGAGGGAATAGCCAGATGGGTAGCTAGAATACACACGGGAAGGAGAAATACTGAGAAAAGTCAAACCAATGAGACCATGACATGCCCTTTGAAAAAACACCGTAATTGCCAGTATTCTTTTAATTAACAACCTATTCACTTCACAGAAATGACAAAGTGTCAAAGGCAAGTATGCTCAGCAATTTGGAAGCAGGCAAAAAAAGGAAACTGTTGAAGGGCCAGAAGCCCACACTGCACACAAGAACAGCAATAAAACCCACTGCTACATCAGATTTGTAGTAAACCTGGAAAATCAGGTCAAACTGGTAAGATTCCTGCTGGTGTAATGAAGAAGCACTTGACACTTGCAAAATCTTCTGCTCCTCACCAGCTTACGTGTGTCCTCTGTGACAGCTCTACTACTGAATCCCTCTGGGAATTCCCAGTGTGCACAAGATTACACAACACCAAGAGAAGGGCAAGCAACCTGCTAACCTCTGACTTAAAGCTTGACAGAGCTCAAATGCTACAGAGACTGGGCAAATGTGCCCAAAACAGCTTTAGGGTAGGCTGGGGAGCCCTGAAATCTGAGGACATAAAGCTTGATAAGGCTCTAGACATCCACACCTTTCCTCCTGGCTGTAGCTATGAGGACCATGCAAGGCATCACTATAATTTCCCCAACAGTCAACTTCCATGAGGTCATTAGCAGACAAGGAGGGACAAAAAATCCCTCCTTTGTTCCCTGGAAATAATTGGAATTAGGTCAAATGCCTCTTAATTTCTGAGGCTCAAATGCACAACTATTTTGTCTGCAAGGGAAACGTGAAATCCGGTAACAGATCAGATCATGCAGAAAGAATGAAAAAGTATCAACTCCGTTGCAAAATTTAAAATTCATTACTTGACTGTGCATCTCAACCAGCAGAATTACCTCAGATATTAAAGAGCATGTTGAAGATCCTTTTTCTCTTAAATAGTTATTTTAAGTAATTCACTTGCTTTTTTGGTCTACTCTTACTCTAAAAGTCCCTTTTAAACCCATGGCGGGTCATTTCAAACTTCACAGCAGTACCACTGCAGTCAATGGAATCATTCACATTCATGGAGCTATGCACAACCACAGCTTGGGAAAGGTCTGAGGGCCTCCTCAGCTCCGCTGGACACTACAATAAACTATGAAATAAATCCAATTTCTAGGTCAGAGCTTCCACAAGACATTGTCCAATTTACCATTTGAGGCTTGGCATCTTGAATCCTTTTGTCTTGTCCTTCAAGTTTAATAAATTCTGTAAGCAGTGACAGAAAACAAAGTTTTCTGTTTCTAATAATTTGTAAATGTTGAGTTTGCCTGCCTTGGATAAAGGGAGCTCATTAACCTATTTAGGAAAACAGAAAAAAGAGGGAAAAAAATTGAAACAAAGACCATAACGAGAGCAATTCTTCTAGGCCAGCTTCTTAAATGACTATTTAATCAGTGGCTGTGTCACATAATTACAGTCACCACTAGAAAATGAACCTCTTTCCACTGATACTCCATGACAAGGAACAGCAGTGAAAAAAGGAAAAGACAAGCCCTTCCATCCCACAGGGAATCTAAGGAGTACGAAAGGAAACAGAAATGTTAAATCTTTGCCTGCTGCCTGGTAAACAGAAAAAGTCTGGCAGAAAGCCCAGGAAACGCCTATTACAGTATGACAATGCAGAAATACTGAATAAACAGAGTAGTCAGGTCACCACAACTCACACAGCCCCACAGCTGTTGGGAACAAATGACAGAATAGAGCACATCTCACACTTCAGTTCTCAATTTCAAAAAGATTGTTGCACTTTGTTGTTTTTAACATCTCAAAAATTTAATTCTGAAAATGAACACATGTGTAAATGGAAGATTGCATTTGGGTGTGATTCAAACACATCATCCTCACTGCAGTGGAAATGACAGGAAGAAAAATAAGCTGTAGGATTATGAATAAGTTAAAGTGAGTTCCTAAATGTATCTTTTTCTTAAAGACTTCCAGTGCAGTTGGACTTTCTGGCAAGATCTGTTCACCAGTTTTTCCAAAGGGCAAAACTGATCTGTCTGCAAAATGGCATTTCAAATATTGCACTGATTATCTGCAGCTATTTAGATATCAGAAAATAACAGCTGCAAAGACTCAGATTCTGGAAATCTTGAATAATTTTGAATCACTCTGTACAACCCATCTGTCTCTATAACACAAAACACCCCTGAACATCCCTTCCCTCAGCCTTATCCACTACTTCAACATGAGTCAATAATTTCAGTATATTAAACAGTGAAATTTAATGCCACGCTTCTCAATTTCATGAGTTACACAAAGAAACAACAGCCTTACTAAACATGCAGTAAGTGGAAATTGGATACAGAAAATTACCAAGTGCAGCTTGTGATTGTGAACATAATCCAGTTTGTCTGAAGAGAAAACCAAACAAGAGCATTTCCAGTTACAAGACAAGGATATCTTTGCCCATAGGTGCATTAATCACACCAGCCCACCAGTCAGCAAAACAGATCCTCTCCTTAAGTGGCATAACTGGGAAGCCTAATACAGAGCCAAAAATAGCACCTGACTTCACACAGCTAACCTTCCATCTCACCACTGAGCAGCCAGGCTAAAAATAAAAGCTACTTGTATTATGAAAGAACATTAAAAGGAAAAGGGCACATATAAGGACAGATATCTGGTTCATCCAGTTCAATCAAATCTTACTTTTTTAATGACACCCTGTTCCACAATACAAATGCAGTTAAAATTTAAGTTATACCATTTTTTTTCCCCATAAAATCACTTGTTCTGCACTATTATACAAATCATGCCTTTGGCTAATCACCCTACTTGAAAAATATGGCATCCACATCCTATGGAGAACTTAAAAACCCTAAAAGTTACATGGGCAAATATTCTATGTACTTCTTTTGTTCTTTAGGTCAGAAGAGTTTCTGTAATCAATAACCTATTGTAATCTTCCTGGAAACATTACAAAAGCTGTAAAAAGGTAAAAATAATTTTTCGTGAATCTTTAAGCTTTAAATGAGAGATTTATAGTTTTACACTGGAACATGTTGTCCAGCATGACTGTGTGTGTCCTATTCCTGAAAAAAATTCAAGGTCAAGTTGGATGGGGCTTTGAGCAACCTGATCTAGTTGAAGATGTCCCCGCTTATTGCAGAGGGGTTGGATTAGATGACCTTTAAAGGGCCATTCAATTGATAATTCTGTGATTCTCTGTTTTTCCTATGGCTTGAATTGTTCATGCAGGAGCTGGTAAATTCAAATTTCTGCTCAAATTCTATTAAAAAAATCAAATTTTGTAATTCTAAGGCACAAAATGTTAGTTGAAATGCGTGACTCACTGAACTTTAATATTGTTATGTAGAGATACAAAAATCTATTGTTCTCTGAGTTCCTGTGTCAAGGGTTTCAATCTTGCAGCCATTCCAAGCTGGTTTTCATAGCACTGCAATAAGAGGGGAAAAAAACTTTAATATTCCTTTAATATTCCTAATATTAACCTATAAATTCAGGTCTCTCTCTCAGTTCTGTTCCCCTCATAGATACTACCTCACATAACAACAAACCTTGATAAAATCCACAGAGCTCCTCACAGATTAGAAGGATGCTTTTGACATGTATTTTCAGTTTTGGTCATTTAACATTTTTTTAGTCCTTAAGACATTTCATTTACTTATTGTTCTATTTGTTTCAGCATAAAAACAGCTGTACTTCTAACTAAATTTACAGTTCTATTTTTAAAATATTACCTTGCAATGCTAACAGCTTGCCATACAGCTAAACAGCACACAACAGCTTTTGTGATAATGATACTTGATTCTTGAAGTATCCTCCTCACTTAACTGCAAACTGGAAATGCAGGAAGAAAATTCAGCTCATGGATGTTCTCTCTGTGCAGCTTTTCAAACAATGACATTTTGCTGATGAAGGGACAGAAATCCTGTGTAAAAATACATCCAATATAAAGTGTGGAGGCATTTAATACTCAGCAAATTAACTTCCATGCTTACTCTGCTTTGCCTTTGCCATGAATTATTGAGGTCCACATTGTACTTGCAACTTGTTTGCAAAAACTGGAACAGCTATGCTGGGCTAGGGGCATCAAGTAAGAAAAATGAGGACATAACTGATTAACAGAAGGATGAGAAGCTCCAAACTGTGAAAAAAATTAAGGTACCACAGGAAATAGAAACCACTTTTTATCTGGCTTTCAAAGACCCAATTGAATCTCATTAGCTCCCAACTTTGACCAATATTACTTCCAAGTCTGCTGCTGCTTCTGAATTGCTTGAATAAGCTGATAAACAGATGTAAAACACATTTGAAGACATGGAAACATGTTTGATTTCACGTTCAGATAGCAAATGTATTGCAAATACACTTTAGGTACTGTGAAAAGAACAGATGCATCAATAATACTGTCAGACCAAAAGAAAAGGTGTCTCCACAAATTTCTCCTTAAAGCAAAACCCAACAAAATGCCATACAGACTTCTTCTTAATATTTGGAAATCTCAGTTCTTCCTTTGAACAAACATCCACAATTTCAGGAAGAAAAGCAAAATGGATGTCCCCCAGCCCAGAAACACAGAACTAAACCCCTGCCCAAATCCCCAGACCGTTTAAGAGCACAGAAGAGAGGTGCTAAAGCCCATTCATCAGTCAGTTGACTTTTGTGGCATCTACTGAGGCTTGTTTTAAAATCCACAATACTTTCATTGCTATACTGCTGTTAGCAGATTGGAACTCACCTTTGGTGAGTTAGGCAGAGGATTTAGGTGACTCAGTACTTCTTTCCTCAGTTAAATGCTGAGTCAGTGTGGGGTTTTCTTTAGTTGAAGAGTGAGTAGATCAGAAGGTAAAGGATGCTTAGAGGGCCATAATTCAGCAATAGGCTGCTAAATATTAAAAGCCTCTAAAGTAGTCTGGATGATTGTTTCTGCTGAGCCAGAACATGAGAAATGCTGCTGAACACTGGAAGCATCTGGGTAGCATCACCATGCTTTATGGACCTCTGCATCAACCATATCAGAGGTGTTTTTGGAATGCATCAGGAAGTTCATCCCATTTTGAAATGATTAGCTCAGAAAGCATTAATTCTATTAATTCTGGAAATAAATTTTCAGAGACCAAGAACAAGACATCATAGATTGTTACTGAAGATCCATTTCAAAACCTTTTTTTTTCTTCTTTTTTTAAATAAGAGACTTAAAAAATATATTCCAGGTTTCCTCCTTCTGTAAGACACTGAACTATGATGCATAGATTGGAGCAAACACAATCATAAAACCATAACATCAGTAACAGTGAAACTCAACACTGAAGGCTCTGCTCAGAAAGCAATGCTGGCATCCTTAAAGAATTTTTCACTTTCTTCCACTCATATCTGGCAGTACTTGAATCCATACATTCTTCCAAACTCCTACAGCCCATTTAAGAGCAAATAATCCTTGTATTTACACAGAATTATACATTTATTCCTTGTAATACAAACCTCCTTTGAATCATAAAGCCAATTTACATAATGGGAGGCCCAATGCAAAATTTGGATTTGTACAATACTGCGATTTTGGCCAACTAAACCTTTTCAGTGGTTTGGCAACAGCTGTTTTTTTCCAAAATTCTATTCAAGTTAACTACTGGTAAACTGACAGTCTCCCAAGTTTCTGTTTTTCCAATAATAAAGTCAGAGTTCACTAAATGTATTTTTTAATTTGAGGGCTGCTTTTTTGATTAACCCTTTTCCCTCTATCTAAAAAGCACTTAAGCATTAATACATTACTGAAAGGCATTTAAATACAGTAAGAAATGTGAATTGGGGTACACCTTTGTTAATTTCAGGGGTTTTTTATTGTTAAAACACCAGTTCATGAAGCATCTCATCATAGTTTGTCTGCAGGATGCTAAACATCCCGTGTATCAGACCTCACTATTTTCACTACACTGAGTATATTTTTTTCCACAGACAGGAAACCAGCAAATGCAGCAGTAGGATCTCTTCACATTGCAAGTCATACCATGTACAAAGCTAGCTAGTCTAGAAATCAGTGATCACCTACTTATGCTTAAATAAATACAAACAACAAGCAAGAACTCACCAGCTTCAAGCTAAAAACTAAGACCAGGCTATAGAAGTGGAAGCAAAAGTTATAAATGTGATTAATAAGAAAAAAAATATTGCCATGTCAGCATGAGCAGTTTATTAAATAGTTTTGTGCCACTGCTTCAGCATTCTGTGGAGTGTTTTTCTGTTTAACTGGTTCTCTTTAGCGTCTTTATGAATCCACCAAATCTGTTTTCAGTTTTGATGGGAGAGGATTTCCAGAAACATTACTTAAACCGCAGATATAGATAAAAAAATGCAAGCTATGTTTCAGCTTACAACAAAACTGGGAACAGATGAGGGCTGTAATGCTGCACAGTTTGTGACAGGTGATCATCTTCAATGATACAGAGGGTGCTCCTTGTGTTCCTGATCCTAAGTTGGTCTGTGGCACTTAAGAACCGCAAATGCAACCTCAGCAAGTGAACTGCATTGTTATTTTGCACAGAATTGGGAGCTACTGTAGCTGCAGTGTCTCTCTGGTAGCTTTAATTCTGTTTCCATCACAGCTCTCAACAAGTGGAATTAACCAAGGTCCAGCTCAGTGTGGCCAAATCCAAGCTGCAGCACTGATGCTTTTGCTGCATACTGCAGTTTAAAGAGAATGGCATCAGGATGTTCAGTCTGAATCAAAATCCACCTATTGCTGCAGCTGATGGAAATACCTATGCAAGTAACTCATGAATGTTTGGATTGCAGGGTTTTTTTCATTACCATCATCAGGATTAATTTGCAAAACATACAAAAAAATCCCAATTCACTCCTCATTTTCCTAAAAAACAACATCCTCACCAAGATTAAGCACCATGACATAAAGAGCCTAAAGGGGTAATTAAATAGTTTTAATACAGTTTATTCTGTAGTAAGAATACCCTCTGCAGAAGGGAGGTCTGCAGCACAGCCCCCTCCACAGCCTGCACCTAGGTTTGCCATGGCAGAGAAAGGCACACTGTGCACCAGAGCCTGCTTGCAGCAGAACAGAACAAAGGGAATCGGGGCAGCCTCTCAATATCTCAACAACACAACTGCATGCAGCTAGCAGCAGCACCAGCTACTGTTCAGTGGCACACCAGCAGCAGGGACTGAATCTGCTCACAGCTACACAGGCTTTGAAGCAAACACTGCACAGGTTGTCCTTGTCACACACTTCTGACCACAAACACAACAACATGGCACCAGACAAAACTCCTGTTTTATGCAGCCAGGTCAAGATGTCATTGGTTTCAGCTGCATAAAGTACACAACAAGTCTGGAGAAGCATCATAATTTAAGCACATATAGGGATTTGTCTTTTTTTTTTCTTCCTGCCATCTTCCATTACACATATGGCTTAATACAAAGTTAGTTGTCTGATCCTGAAGAAACTGATTAAAAAAAAATAACAAACCCTTTTTACTAAGATTTTGTAGGTACCTTGCATCAGAAACACCTGAATTCTTGTCACTTATTTCTCCTTAGACCACAAAGAGTCTTAGTCTCCAAGAGCAGAAAAAGCTTCCTTAGGCATGATTTCTGACACTCTCTTCAAATGCTGGAATATCGCTAGCCCTGAAATAATACAGACCGAAAAAGGCTAAAGCAGGTTGTTAAAGGCATCAGAATATCAACTTTGAAGCAGCTGTACTAAAAGATTCACTTTACACTGCCTCCTCTTACAAATTCTTCCAATCAGGAGAATTTCTATCCACCCTAGGATCCCAGCTGGAATTTAACCACTCCTGCACTTGTTTACAGCAGTATTAGCCTTAATCCATTTAGTCACTATTGTTACAGCAGGAGTAATAGTTGTGGTGGCTACTCCTTCATTACTGAGGTTTATTGGTGTCCTTATTTCTACTCTCAAGGTCTGAGGCTTTTTTGCAGATATTCCCCAGGGCTTAAAGAGCTTCCTAAGCAGCTTCTGGGAACATATGTTGTTTTTACTAGCTCTGGGTAGAGTTTCACTGTGTGTGCCAAGCAGATCTCCTTGGGGCCCTGTCAGTGATCAACGGATTCAGTGTTCAAAATCAGAACCCAAGCCCAGCTACTTTTGGCAGATTCACTCTGTGAGAGAGTCTTGATTTTTGGTCTGTGTTCAGCACATCCAATCATGGTTACTTGATTTTGTTTTACTGTGACATTTTCTCCAGTGGTTTATCAAAAAGGACTGGCATTACAGAGCACTCTGTGCAGTGCATTCAGGTGTGCTGGCAGACACCTGCCTGACTCTCAAAGCCTTCCCCAAACAACAACCTAAGTATCTGCCTTAAAAAAAACCCCAACAATGCTTAGAGAAATCATTTCTATTGCTACAAACCATCTATTTGATATTTACAATAGTCTTTTTCAATCCAGTTGCAAGTGGAAAGTCTGAGGCATAATAGGGAATGTGGCTCATTTATTCCCAAAATACAGGCATAACGCTAAAAGATTTCCTAGAAAGCATATACCGAAGCAATGGAATATTTTTCCTCCTTTCCCTGAGCCTCCTCAAAAAAATATTTCTAGTGGAGATACAGACCCCCCAGGAAGGGAATTTTAAATTATCAGCAATTACTTTTCTATTTCTAATTAGTTTTTGGAAACCATCTGTTTTCTGTGAACACCATGTTGAAACTGCTGCTTAGAACACCATATGGAAAAGTTAACTGCAGCTCCAGGAACCCATGGTTCATCCTGCATCTAAGTGCTCCATAGATGTTTCCCTGACAGGCTTTACTTTTGTGGAAAGAGGGCTGTAACAGTATTTTTTGTTACAAAACTCTTTGCTTAGTAGTCCAAAAAACCCCATAGAGTTTTGAAATTTCTACACAAATGTTTACATTCAATAGATGGCAGCCAGATAATGGTGCTCTAAAAAGAGGAAGGACTATAATTAAACACAGAGGAACTCAAGCACCATAGAAGGACTGAAGGCAGCTTTCTGCAGAGCTGCATTAAAGTCTAAAACTCATTTTTATAATTCCTTTATTGCATTTAAGACTGCGATCATACAAAACACAACAGCTCAGAGCTGTAAGTGAGCAATAGATTCTCTGGACTCACGCTGAGTTTTCTCAACTCAGTATTTATCTGTATGGATATTCCTGAGAGCATCTGGAGAATGCTGTAAAAGATCCAGCGTGAAGCGCCTGTAGTACAAAAATCAAGTTCACTCAAAGTTCTTAGTCCTCCTGGGAAGATTCTTTTCTCTGATTTGGTTGACTTATTTGTAATACTTAGGATAACTCTAAAACCAGAAGGCTTAGAAAATGAAAGCCACTTCCAAAACAACCCACAACAGAAGTGCAATCTCCCCCTACACACAGTTACTCATCATATGCTTCATGTTTAATTAAGTGCTGTCAACTCAAATTTAAGTTTACACACAGCCCCCAGGAATGTTCAAGTTTTGCCCTGTGCCTCAGCAAGTTAATACTGTGATAAGTCTATGCAGGGAAACAAAAAGCAGTAAGACTCAGCAAGAATAGAAAAGCAGCAAAATTGAAGATTATAACAGTTATGAAAATAGCATTATTTCAAACATACATGTTTCATCTCCCTCCAAGCTCATATTAAAGATGGCAGGAGGGCAAGTTTAAAACATTTTTAAAATGAGAAGGTATTCTACGTTTTTTAACAGGTATAGAAGTTAAAAAAGTAAACCATATTAATTTTGATACACCTCATAGGCAATATGCAAATGTATCTACCCTCAGTCTGTAACAGTGCCACCCTCTTAGCCATGCACTTTAGAAGTTATTGCCATCACCTGCCAACTCAGATATCCCAGTAAATAGTGACTTGTTTTGTCAAAATTGGCAAACTTTATTGATATTTTAAGAATAAAATATTTTAAAAATAAGACTTCAGCCTCCTTCAGTTAAGCAGACTGAAGTAAGGGCCTATTTACTGTGTGTCATTGTAAACTCCTTATATCCAAATGAGTGCAGAAATCCTGTGTGGGGATTTATTGTCTGCCACCATGAAGTGGCAGATGCTGCATCAGCTTTTTCTAAAACTGTCTGGTGACATTCTTTAAAGAAACAATGCAAAAGTGCATTTCATTTACTCCTTGATGGTCCCTCCAATCTCCACCATTCCTGGAAAGCACAATTGTTCATCCCTTACTACCATCAAGCTTGGGACAAATTGACCCAAAGGAAAATAAAACTTTTTTTTCAACTCACTAAATTGAGTTCAATTAAAAAAAGTATTCATTTGACAGAATTACCTTTCTGTGTAGTGAGATTATCATTATCTAATGTGAGTGGTCTGAAGCATCAATATTTCATCAACTAAAACCCAAGAAATATTTTTCAGCAAGTTTCAAGATTACTCATTCTTCCAATACAATGTTTTAAATAACTTTTACTACAGCCACAGCCAAAAGGTCCCAGTAGCTTTCCAACAGATTTGCCATTAAAAGATTTTATAATGATACTATACTTGATTGCAACAACAAAAGAAACCCCCAACAAAGTATTGATAGCACTAGCTTAAAAATCCACTTTTTACTGCAATTCATTCCACAATGGAGGAAAGATTATAAGAGAGGGAGTGGAAAAGGCAAACGAAAATTCTCAGTGAAAATTATTTATAAAAAGCTCATGCTCTCACTCTGAGTAAAGTCACAACACACTTTTTACACTATAGAGAACATGCAGTTAAGGGTACATTGATGCAATTTTAGAATTTGTGAAATGTTACACTTACCTTTCAGTAGAAACTTGTTTCTTGTATCAGCAGGAAAACAAAAACAAGCAAACAAACAAACGGGGAAAAAAAAATAAAAAAAAAGGGCAAGCTGTGGACACTCAATCCTTTAAAGCTGGAAAGATGGCAAAGAGAGTGAGTGTTGAAGCAGGTAAGTTTATCCCTCAATTCATATGCATCAATAACATAGGGATTTGTCCTACATGCATTTAAATACCTTGCCCAACACACACCAGCACTACAGACAGCAGGGGAAAAAGGGGGAAAGGAGGTATAAAAAAGCCTGTCATATTCAGACTGAAATCACTTAAGGGATTTCCAAGGCCATCTTAATACTCTAATAATGAAATAATAATGCTGCAACAGTGGAAGCTAAGCAAGCAAGACAAATGCAAATCAAATCCCATCAGAGAGGTGATGGAGAAGGGTCACTGTAAATTAGAGGGAAGCAGATATCAAGCTCCTGGAAAAGAGGTGATGAACAGTAAGGAATTTGCAACCAGCAATTTTGTTATCACTGATTTGCAAATGAAGAGCTTGTCAAGTGCTACAAGTATATCCATGCACTAGTGAAAACATGCAGGTATTTTTGAAAATTAATTTCTCAGAACCCTAATTCTGACCTGAGAATTTAATTTTTAAAATTTTAAAATAGTTGTAAATGTTCATAAAAATCTGAAGTATAACCTAATATGTCAAATTCTAAGAACTGTCAGCCAGATTAACCAAAGAATCTAGACTATCAGAATATTAGAAGTGAACAATCTTCAAATATACTTTTATAAAAAAAAAAAATCTGTTGTTTTGAGGACACAAATTCTGAAAACAATTTTATTTATGAATTTAACAAAATACAAACCCTCAAGTATATATATATAGGTATGTATATATAGTAAAGAATGCTACTTTTCTCACTGAAACCTGGTGATACACTATTAGAATAAGAGTTCCTTTGCTAATATTCCATTTCACAGAAAGCCTGCACTCATTAGCAAATGATAATTTTAAAAAGTAACTCTACAGAATAAGAAAAAGTTGTAACTTGTTGCCCATCATCTGGGAACAGTTTACACAAACATTCTACACAAAAATTAAAAAGTTATACAAAATATCTAACCTTAGCTAAAAATAAAATTTTTTGAGTGTGCTAGTCAGACTGAAAATGACTCATGGTATGAGGGAACATGAATCATCTAAAACATTTTGAGACTAATTATATATGAATATATAAAGCACTGAGAAATGCATGAGTTCAAAAAGAGCCTCTAACTTCAGACTCATCCCTAACAAAGTCAATTCACAAAAGAGGTATTAATATTTATTCTTCATGTCACATCTGAAAAGGTTTTTCTAGTTCACCCCCCAATCAGTTCAGAACTTTATTGATTCCTATTTTTCTACCACACAAATGAGAAAGTGTTGTAATTCTTATCAGTCTACTAACAGTGGGGTCTGCATGTGAAATCCCAACTTTTCCCTCAATCCTTCTCCAACATTTACAGCAGCAAAGAATTTTCCTTCTGAGCAATGATAATTTTCACAATACATTGCCAGGAATCTGTATAAATTTTCATTGGCTTTGAAGAGAAGGAAGAAACACAGGCACTACAATTTCAGAAAAAGGAAGATTCCATGTAAAATACAGCTCCACTTCCAAATATCAGCCAAACAAACCGGAAGACAGGAGTATTTTCCCTCTAATGCACATGTGATTCCAAGAGAATTTTACCAATAAACTCAGCTACAGATGAAGAAGAAAAAACAAACCAAAAACCACATGAAAAGATTTGGAAGTAATTTCAGGTACAAGGTGCAAATTTGAGAAGGGTGAAACACTGGGGTTTCATATTCAGAAAAACTACCCAAGAGACCTATTCTCACAGCTTTTCCATTGTCCAGAAAAACATACCTCAGTATACAAGGAGCATTTGTGTCCAAGAATAACCATAGCAGGTATACATCTTATTTTTCTTTGTTTACCAGTTGTCTTTTTATAACTTATCTTGTGTAAGCAGAAGAGTATGTACAAACTATTTTCTACACGACAGCAGCAATCTCCATAGCAGAGTACCATAAACTTTTCCATTTCCCCTCTTCAGGGAGGCTCTCAGTAAAGAAACAATGTCCTTCACTTCCAGCCACCAAGTGAAGACCCTGCTGACAGAGCTATTGCAATGAAAGCTGCTTTTATTGCTTAGTTAAGAATCCTTATTCAAGCAATATGGATAAACTGAAGTTTTCCATTTCAGATAGGCGTTTAGAAACTTCTGGGCTTGCATCCACCTCCCAAGAGATGAGGAAAGGAGGTTTAAGTGTTGTGATCTGACCCCCATGTGACTAATCATATTTTAATAGCTTTAAAACTAGGTGTGCTTTTTGCTCAAATGTCAATCAGGCTGAGTTTCCAGGCATACCCTTCCCCCATCATTAATAACTTTTGTGAGATATTTATATCCAAAAGCTCCATATAAATCTCATGTCTAACAAAGGACTGTGACAGAGGCTTCAGAAAGACTCAGATAAAACTAATAAAAGGTGCTAAACTCCCAATCATTTTCAGAGGTACATAGTCTCTCACTACTTCTGATAATTACTCCTGATAATTTCCTGTTCATGTGTTCCACATTGTACTGAAACAAACAGAATATCTGGCAAGTCCTTTTCATTTCCATTACAGTAGGTATGGTGTCATTCATACTTTGTTATGCAGCCTTAAATGAAGATGAAAAAAATGGATAGTTTTCCAGAATACAAGCTCAAGGAATAGAAACTTTCATCTACACCTGATTATTGCCAAAATATGTGAGCAAGCCATGAGAATTACTTTGGAAATTGCAGACAAATGTATATCCATAGGAAGTAATTTCAAACATCTTCATTCCCCCACAAACTTTAGCACTATTCTAAAATTGGAATATTCAGTGACATATAGATAGGAAAACAAAGAAGTTATTGTGATAAGTATCACAAATACATTTTTTTAAATTCAAAAGTTTGAGAAGTAGAAGGTCAGAAAAAAATATGTGCAAAGGGTAAAGTGTGCTGCAAGAAAACAAAATGTAGTCATGTGCCAAACCTAAGAAAGTCTGTAAATCCTAAAAACTTCCCAGAAAACGCCTTTGCACCTTGGACTGAAACTTCTCTCCTGGGCTTCTTGGTAACTTGTCACAGAAGACAAGGACGAGGCTTTCACACATCCGATTACCTACGTCAGCCCAAAAGCAGGAGCAAATCCCTGTCAGGTAAAGGAAGATTAGTTCTTGAACTGGGAGTGTGCTCCTAAGGAGGTGACAGGCTTCAAGGACTGCAGGTAATGACACCACTCTGATACTAAAACTCCAGGAAATTGTATTGTATGGAAGTGAAGGAGGACACAATGCAGAGCTTTGTGAATGAGAGGTCATCATTTGTTCATTGTTCTCTTAGATTTCACAAGCTTAGAATATCCATTTTACTGCATTTTTGCTTTAACTAAAAATATAAAGTAATATATTAAACAAATATTAAAAACATGCTCTAATATAACACATTAGTGTGAAAAAATATGCGAGAGATCTTTTATGGGTATCTGCAGAAGACAGATTTCCCTGCTTAACTCCCCCACGTCCAGGGAAGTGGAAAGAAAACTTTACCTATCGAGGCAAAAAACACCAGCCATAAAGAGAACTGGCCAGAATAGTTGTTTGCAGAGGTGGGGGATTTTTTGAGTCAGATGTTCAGTACATGGTCAAGTTCTCTTACAAATTGAACCAGAACACCCTCCAGCTTCCAAAACTTTTTCAGATGTCTGCCTGTACAGCCACATGGGCATATTCTAAGTGTCTGCATTATTGGGTCCCTTGCAAAATACAGGGGGAATAAGGAATTCTTATCTCTCATGCTTGATTTTTCTCTTCATCAATTTTATCTAGGTTAAATCAACCAGACCCTGGATTTCTTTAAAAGAGGCACAGCAGGTTTCTATATGCAAGGAAATGGCACCTTCAGAAACCACTTACAAAGAGCATTCTGGCTCTTTTGGTACTTCTTGTGGTATAACCATCTTTATTTTTTTTAGCCAACTGGCCTGTTTTCCAATCATTTTATCCATAACTCCCTAAGTCATAGTTGAGTTGAAAGCTGGAGATAAGATGGGGAAAGCCAAGAAAAGCCAAATGTACTAGCCAAAAATCCAGCTTCCCATTTAGGTTACAAGTTATATTCTATTCTTTTTTGCCGCCTTCTGAAATATTTTGGTTTCTTCAAGAAGCCTTTCATAAATACAGAGATATCCTGAGCCATGTATGAGTAAATAAAACACCAAATAAATATGAACAAAATCAATATTTAAGACCATGGCATGGATTGCATATTTGCACAACAGAAAAAAAAAAAAAAAAAAAAAAAAAAAAGAAAAAAAGACTTGGCTCAGTGAACAAGTGCTACAAGTACACTGACTTTTACTGCCTACACTGTAAACACTGAGTTATCACTCCCTCCTATGCAAAGCTTTCAATCTGCAAGCCATAAACAGGGTCACTGCTCCTTTTAAGTGCTGGGAAGCTCTTTGCTTTTAAGAGCTGGCTCGTGTTGCTATTACTTTAATATTGCTTTTTCTTCTGAGTCTTCAGGTTTCTCTGTTTAAAGGTTTGCTGCAAATTAATCAGCTAGCAATACTTTGAACATTAAAGACAAGGATTCCTTTCCTCTCTCCAACAAACTGTTTCATGTTTCCTGCCATTAATTTAGTATGGAACAGAACATCATTTTTCTTAGCAACTGGTACCAATATAAAAGTTCATATTTTAAGATTTCAGTTGTGCTTCAGTAAACTTAAGAAACACTAGCTGATTTCAGCCAGCCAAGAAGCAGCTACAGATCCATCAACCTGACAACCCGAAGGCCAAATCCTGAAACTGGAAAGTCTGCTTACTGACTCCATTATGAACAGGAATGGAGAAAATTCAACCTTGAAACCCTTTAATACATGGTTGGTAAACAGCTTTACACTGTAAAATGCAGCAAGATTCTTAAAGAAAATTTGCACGTTAAAATGTTATAGTGTAAGGACTGTTTGCTGAAGGAACACAGAGTAATTTAATTACAGGAAAAAAATTTCCAAGATCTCAAAGTAATGAGGAACCTGTGACACAAATCCTAATCTGGCATATGACAGCTGCAGAATAAATTCAAAAGATTTTTACCAGACTAATTATGTGTTAATGGGCAGGCTCAGCGGGACGTAACAAATTCCCAAGGTTTAGTTTCCAAGTCATGTGACCCAATCTTTAGCATGGCAGATGGCAGACAATGACTGCATACCGCTCTTTTATTCCAAGAGCTACACACACCATTTCTGTAACCCATCACTAAAATTATTGTAATCATACATCAACAAAGATACAACGCTACCACTGGTGACACCACTGCTTCTGCAGTGATTGTTTCCCACACTGTGCAGCATGTCATTTTTATTAAGTGCTGTCAGCTCTTGGTGTGTGCAGACAAAAATTGAAATCCCAGTAGGATTTATCTTCTCCATAGATCCACAAAGACTTCAGCAAGTTGGATGTCACTTCTAACAGGACACACATGCTTGTTGTTAGCTAAAATATCAGCAATTTTTTTCTGTTGCCACGCCGTAATTTAAAAGTGCTGACTTCACGCCATGTTCTGATTTTATGTTCACTTTTAGAAATAATCTATTATTTTAACATCACACTTCACCAACCTGCTAGTCTGATGGCAGTGGGTATTACTGATCACAGCTCTAAACTGTACCTCACTGAAAAAGATTAAAATCACACCCAGTGGACACCAGCCATCACATTCCCAGTAAAGCTACACCACAGCCAGAACTGTGCATCCCTGTGGGAAGGGAAGAGATACGTTCTCTATTCTGTCTCTACTGTATTCTGGGTTTTTGATCTCCAGAAAGCAAGAATAGGACACAAGGGTTCCCCCGCTGTGACAAATTCTAAAGACCTTTGTTCCAGAGAGCCAAGGTTTGCAGTGCTGGACTGTGGCTGTTTCACATGGCATGACCTTTATTTTTTGCATATGCAACAAAGCTGAAGAGCTTCCTCAGCATTATTGTTCACTTCAAGTTTAACACACTCTTCTGAGATAACTCCCTAGACATTCAAGGCTCTGCTTCCTTTTTAATCCTTTTTCTGCAGCACCTTCAGCATCGCAATTTTGCTGCTCTGAAACAAAATCCTTACCATTTTGCTTTTTCTTTCTTAAAATTATAATTGGACTGGTAACGTGATCCTCTGGCAACTGGGATAAAATTGCAAATACTCTCCAGGCAAAATCATAAACCCCACATTATCTGCCTATGTACTTTGCACCACTGCACATAATGAAAATGCTTTGGAAAGTGTTCCATGACAAACAGGTACCTGGGAAAAGATTTCCATATTTTCATATTAAGAGTATTTTTCAGATTGCTGCAACTATGACAGGGCAGGGTTAATTTCAGATTGGTTTCAAACAAACACTTCCTTCCATATATAACTATAGATGGGAATATTTCTATGTCCATGAGCAGAGGCCAAAATTATCTCCTCTGCCTGAGTATGTTACTTCCTCCTTCTTTCTAGCAATAAATAACCCTGGCTCCCAGCTCTGAGCACACGGATTGGAAGTCTGACCAAAAATACCATGTAGCTGTGTCCATGGATGAATTAATTTCCTGCCACACAGACTTCCTGAAGATTAAAGCCACTTTAATTCTTTTGTTTTCAGAAAGACTTGCAAGGTTTGTATCCCACACTGACTAGACACAGGCTTCTGTCCAGAGCTGTTCTTTGAAACAATTCCAGCCTCCAGCACAAGCCCAACTTCCCTTAAATCACGTTTCACATCAAACATTAGAAGAAGTTAGCACTGGGATAAAACTTACTTTAACTGTAACCCCTGCTGTTTGAGTTCTCTGGGTTGCAGGTGTGTACACAGGCATTCTGATTTTTATTTTATCTCCAGCTTAATGGCTCTTCCAAAGTGGTAGATCACCTTTAGTTACCGAAACTACTCAAACCCAATCAGTTTTCAGAAATCTTAGGGACTGCTGGACTCCAGTTATCTGCTGAAAATAGTAATAAAAAAATCACCTCTTCATTATTCTTATTTTTACAGTGACTATCTACCATCGAGCTCCACAGGATCTGATCTTGACTGTAAGTCTATTATTTCTTTTTCTATACATAAGGAAGGCACAGAAGTAATTTTCTTTTGCTGCTAGTTTTTTTTTTTGCTGTTCATCCCCCCCAGAAAACTTCTTATCTTGCTATAGTCTCAGCTATCCCATTTCCTTCAATCTTTCTTCAGAGAACTTGTCTCCTTACATCTTTTTACTCCTTTCTGGATTTCCATAATAAGGCTGTCGCTAGCTGGCATTATTGCACTGAATAGGACAAAGCAAAGTGGGCACCTGACACATACATCAGAAACAAGATGATTGACTCTAACTTCCACATGGATGTTGGCTTTCCCCTCCTGTGCACAACCAGTGACACCATGAATTCATCTTTACATCTTCAGCTGTGATCCTTTAGCATTTCAGGCAGAGCTACTTCTCATTTCCTCTCTGCATTGGTAATAACCAGCAAGTATAAGATTACTCAACCTGCTTTGTCCTGAGCTGTTTCTGCAGTTTGTCAAGATTCTAATCTTCTGTTGTCCAGGTTTCCTGTAGCCCATCTGTATTTATTAAGCATATCCTCCATTCCATCTTCCAGGTCATTTCCAGAGGCTGGTACAGGCACACATTCATTGACCCCTACTCAATATGAAATTCCGGTTTGGCAGTGAGTCATCAATAATCACTCGGAACAACAATATTCCAACTGTGCATTCTGTAAGTAGTGCGTTTTTTCTGGACCATGCTTCCCTAGTTGACTGATGAGAAAAGACAGCATGAAAAAAAACTGATTTCTGATACAAAGAAGTAGCCACTATTGTTTTCTCCCCTTGTCTCTCTCCCCAGTCAAGTCATTGATTCATAACTATGTATTACACAAAAAAAAAATCCCAAACCTTCCCAAAATCCCACTTCATGGACTCAATTGAAGCATCCTGTGTTCAGAGCGCAACCCAAACCAGCAGGCTCCCTGAACAGACAGGTGCTTTCTCAGTGCCCTTCTGATTTGTAACACACAAATGTGATTGTACCAAATGTGAAATTTTTCAACTTCCACGTTAGTGCACGTATTTTTCCACTGCTAGATATTTACTCAAACAAAGGGAAGAAATCCAGCCAGCCACCAAAAGTGATTCAGCATACTGCTCCAGCAGTTTATTTGCCCTGTAAGTCTGAGAGTTAAGTTTATTTAGCTTTACCTTAGGGACCCACATCTCATCTAAAAAACATCAGGAGCAAGATCATTAGACTCATGCAGGACTCCTCTATATTGTTTTTCAGGGTTTCCCTATGCCCTAGAAAGCAATCTTTAGCTCTTCCACATTGGTTTTGTCTCAAGTTGATCCTGTCAATGAGAAGAATGGCTCTTGACATCTACTACGAGTTTTCCTCCTCTGTACTGTGTGTATATTTTCTGATTTAACTTCCCAGGCCACTTAGCTCCTACTCTTTTGGAAGAACTCTCTTTTGGATGTTCCATTCTCTTTCTTTAAAAACAATCTCAATATACCTTCTGGGTTTATCTCCCCAAAACATTTTACTATTTCTCACACATTAATAATTTGCAGACTCGTGTCAGCTACAAAAACTCCAAACATACAAACAAGCTCCAAACCAACAATATAAATGCCTCTTTCCAGCTGACACTTCACTGTTGCATTGCAGTGCTATCCCACTCCTGCATCAAGAGGTCTCTGCTGGTCCTGTTCCCATTTTTTCACGATGCTGCACACACCTACTGAACTTTCATAAGCCAGTGTAAAAACTCTATGTCCCCCTCTTGTCCCACAATATATGTAACTACCACTTGTGTAATTTCCCACAAAATAAGCAGATTTATATGCTTTTTCATGTAGATATGAACCATGAATCCTGAAAAGCCTTTCTATCCAACATACCTACTCTTTCCATAGTTCTATTGGCAATCATATCCACAGTATCAAGTTCCCAATCACTCTGCTGCAGCTTGGCAAATTGTAAATCGCTTTCTAAAAGTTGACTCTACCTCTTGTGACCCTCAGCCTTTAGGATGAATTCAGGGACTATCACTGCTATTCAAAATCTTGAAGTTGTCTGAGGAAAGATTCCTTGCCCACAAATTCCTTCTGTGGGATCTGCAATGCAGAGAATCACTCTCTCTGCAGCTGCCACTGACATTCCTCTGTAACAATATATAAGCCTTTAAAAGTTGTGAGCTTTGTGAGGGTTTAAGGATTTCTTCCCCTCATACTTGCAGATTAATGCAACATTTCAGCTGTAAATGGTATTTTAAATTTCAGCAGAACTAGAACTGAAAAAAAAAAAAGCTGGTGATTTCTGTTCTTGCAAAATTGCTTGCAGCAGAAATTCAAACCTGTGCCATTTCCAGTACATTTGCACAGTACCTGTATTAGGTCAGAATCTGACATGCAAGATAAAAACTTGTTATACTTCGGTAGCTTTCAACTACAAATTGTACCTGTTAACACTGAAGCATGTTTCTGTTACAGCTGTTTCTTAGCCTGCAATGAGATATCAGTGATGTAACATCACAATTAAATGACACACACACACAAAAATTACACATGTGGAGCCTGGTTCCTTAAGGAACATCCTCCTTTAGTAGGAGAGAATCAAACTACAGGGAAATATTTGCCAAAAAGTACTTAACTGCAATAAAATTATTTTTTAAGAAATCATCTCATACAAGTAGGACTTTGCCAACAAAACAGAAAAGATTAGAAAAATGAAATTCATATGTTCTAAAACTTCTCTCAGTACTAAACACTAAGATCTCTACTGAGATTAAGATTACAACAAAAATACTGTATTAATGGAGAATTTTGAGATCTGAATGACAAAAGCCTGTCAAGAGTATAGGAAAAAATCTAATAACTGCTAATAAAAAAATTTGTTACACTAATAAACAAAATCCTGCTCATCCCTTATTTTGGTTTCTGTCCTCTCTGATGGGTATGTTAACAGCAAAGCAAATGCAAAATTCAGTTTTCAAAAGCTGTCGTTTCTACTAAGAGTTTTTAAATCTGTCACTACAGAATTAAAAAAATCACTGAGAGGAGAGCACAATGAGTGATAAAAACATCCACATGTAGTAATTGTTTCCTTCAGTTGCCAATTTAATGAGCACTTTATAAAAAAGCTTCATTAACAGAAAATGGGAGAACTTTTGGTTCCACAGACAGCCCACAATATACCTGTGGCCCATCAAAAAGGCCTTTCAAAATAAGGCTAATTTTTGGTGCATTCTCACTATTTTGGCAACAGAGTATAGAAAAGGTGTCTCTTCCACTTTTCAATCCTGTTATGGACATTAATCCATGAAACTGCGACACACTGCAGGCCTAAAAAGTGTGAAGAAGAAATTTTCTTTTGTGTGTCAAATAACACAAGCTTCAAAGTTTTGTATGTTTTTTTTGCCAGCTTCTCACAGGAAATCTCTCCCCCCAACTTACCACACAGTCACTACCCCACACTTCACAATGACTGAAGCTTGAATCTTGTTTAGCAAGAAGGAAACCCTCCATTCTCTTCAGAGATAACCAAGGGTTAACTTCCCAACTGGAGAAATTTCAGTCTCACTGTCCTTGCTTCACAGTGGGACAGTGACAGATTCCAGGAAAATGCAGCCAAGTAAGGAAAACACTATGGTCAAGCAAATATATTAGGCAAACCTCAATGTCAGAAGCACAAAGACTGGAACAGCAGAAGCCTGCACTGCAAAGTTAAAGCCTAGTTACTTTTACAGAAATATTTTTCCCACTTAAAAATAATCCCAACAATCTTGGGAGCTAAAAAATAGCTGGTTGCTCAATAGCTTAAAAGTTAGAATTAAGCCCAGCATCACTGTAGTTCAAAAATAAATCTGTACTTCAGCCTACAAAGCACTAATATGTAAAGTTACAGTATTCATATTGAAACTGAAGATAAAAGTAAACCTTGCAAACATTATAAAATCTTACAATTAAAAACCAGATACTTGTCTGTTTTCACACAGAATAACCAAGGGAAATATCCAACTCAGGTGTTACTCTCCATATTATTATTATCGTCAAGATTAATGAAGTCAGGAGAGTAAATAAAAACTCTTTTGAGGACATCCTTTCAGAAAGATCACTGGTTTTATCACCATTTCTTCCTACACTTTAAATGGTTCTACTGGAATAAAAAAATCACACCACAAGTTGACAGAACAATGCATTCCCTAATCAAAGGATACAGATTTTATACATGCATGCTTTAATTGTCTGAATTTCAGCCCCATTTTCATATTAAACAGAAAATACGATCTATTCACTCAGAAAAAAAAATCAAAAAATATTGATTTCCACAGAGATAAAAATATGAAGGTGCAAGGAAAAAAATTAGAACCATGAGAAACACAAGAGCTACATTTTTATAGGAATATAGCCATTTACAAAATGCCTTTTCTTAATGGTTGCCTTTCAAGCTGTGCCAACACTACAATGAACATAAAAGATCTGCCTCCCTAGCAGATTTAGAAGAATAAGCAATTACTACATTAGAGAAAATAGGCTCAGAAATTTCCACCAATTGGTAGTTGGCAGCAAAGCAACTCTTCATGTGCCAAACCCCAAAAAGCCCTTCGGCATCCATCTCTACATATACCAGCAGTGAACAAACGAATTAAAAAAAACCCTACTCCCTCAAACTGGGGTCAGCCCTTCACTTTGGGGAAAGAGAAATAAACAAAAACCAAACCAAAACAAGAACTCTCTATCCTCCTAGGTAAGTAAACAGAGGGCTTTTATTTTTGTCAGGGTGTTTGAAGTGATAGGTCTCCTCTTTGGGGCACTCCATCTCACAAGCTCTTAAAACACAGTTACACTATGGTTGTGCAACAAAGGCTCCTTCCCACAGTCTGTGGAAAAGCACAAGGCCTGTCTTCCCAAAGGCAGAGAGATCTCCACATTTACTCACTGCCCCTGCTGGAACACAGAGAGGCAGCTGCATGGAGCAACTCTCTGCAGACCATCCACAGTCAAAATCGGGGATTTCTCAATCCTGCCTGAGAACACTCCTACAGCTGCAGTCCAAGTTCTCTGATTGCCTTTACCACAGAACAGGAGGAGGAGGTACTGAAGCAAATGAAAATTGTATTTTGGAGCATTACCAATGATTGGTCATCCTCACCATGGACTGATAACATCATCCACTGTGGGTGATGGCAATATGCAAGCAATGTATGTGAAATTTAAATTGAACTACTTTTATTGATCCCTGATGCACTACTGAATCTTCCACACCAATGAGATCAGTGAGTTTCTGCTGTTTTAACCATGCAAGAAGAGGTGAATTGAACTGACAATCCTAGCTTTTGCAGTTTCCCTTACTGACTTTCTACTTGTTTGAGAAGACTAAAATCATCTGAGACAGTGACAGAACACTTCATGGGCAGAAGAGACTAATTACTGCATAATAAATATCCTCACAGCTATTTTAGTATTAATTAAATTAAACATGATAAACACTTTTCAGATGTGCCTAGGAAGGATTCTCTGTTAAGAAGTAGCATTAACAAATCCCATTCAAAATAAAACCTATTAAAAGAACTGAAGAGCACATCATTGTGCTGCCACCAAACACTGAAAATCAAGACTATCAGTTGATGCCTTTGCCTTGCTATATTTTCATCAAAACACCGAAGTTGTTCTTTTCACATATTTCCCTGCAAGAAGTGTATCCAAGCGCACATAACATAACCAGAGACAGAGCTCACATTGAGGCAATCTAAGTGCACTTGTTCTGAGATATATTTGCTAGAAGCTTGCACACAAAAAAGTGGTTTTTAGGCATTAAACATTATAAAAATCTTGAAAATAAAAATGCCCACATCTCTGAACACAACTGAAACTTCTGCAATTACTCCATGCAGACGCATAGATAGGCAGGTCTATATGAATACCTGTGGAATGAGCAAGGATATTAATGTTTAGTCACTGTCCAAGAGTCTGGGTACCTGATACCAATATGATCTACTCTGCAGCCTGTGTTGCTCTATTACTAAAGTCACAACGCTGTCAGAGTTCCACAGAAGTGTCAAATAGAAGTATCGAGTATCAAAGTTCTGTTCTTTGAAGGGTTTAGCCATTAATGTGACTGATCAACAGCAAGTGTGTTCCTGACACTTTAAACTGGTGCAGCAGAACATCTTGTGGGCCACTCCTTTGTATTTCTGTGCAAGAACACACAACTACCACATCATTAACCCTAGCTGTGTTTTCACAGAGGTAAAACTAAAAGCAAAAAAAAGGCAAGTTGCAAAGATGTGACCACCCTCCCAGAATGATTAATTTCAGATACAATGATTGATTTCAGCTCATGTCAGTTACTACCTCTGGAAATAGCAATATCTGGAAGTTCAATGGAAGGAGACATGGAGACATCAATATTTTTCTTATACCACTCAACCACTATGTGGTAGTCTGAAAACAGGATCCTGATTCTGAAAACAGATAAATATCTTAAGTTTGAATGTTTCAAATAAACTGTATGACTTAACCAACAGTCACTTTTTTGGGCAATGCAAAAAGGCTGGCATAAAAAAATAATTTGTTTTACTTGAATGTAAAGATCCAATTATATATATGCACAATTCTAATTTTGTTGTGTGTATTAATATTTTAATAAAGCTTTTCGAAATTGATTTTTTAACTGCCATTATTCAGAAGCAGATTGAAGCATACACAGTAATGAGAACTTATGAAAACTGAGCATCTGAGAACATTAGATGGCCACAGCAGTTTATCCTCCTACCTGCTTCCCATCCAGTGTACACAGTCTCTTGACTACACCCGAGTCTAACTTAATGGCTTCGGTGATGTCATTCAAGACCTGTTCGAAGGAGTGAGCAGTCTTCTTGTTCAGCAGAATTCTCACAGCTTTCCGTGGCTTTACCCCACTCCTGATAACAGTCACCAGTTTGGGCTTAATGAAATCTTTGCTCTCCTTCACTTCGCTCCTCGTGGAGGTCAGAGACGTCAAGGACCGGCTGGAGCTGGTCCTTATGTTCACGCACCAGTTGGGGTTGACGTTCTTGGTGTAATCAACCTTGCGGAATGGTTCGTTGGATGCACACACGTAGCTCTCACCTGAAAAGAGCAGGACACGTTCACAGCTCAAGGGGGTTTGCAGCTGCTCTGTCAATTTAAAAACTAAATAAAGCAAACAAACAAAAAAGAGGCAAATACTTTGGGAGTGGTTTTCCTGTAGTTCAGCAAGGAGGACTGTAAATTATCAGAGCTTTCCACTCAAAACAACACTCTCATAGAACGCTTTCAACAGGTTTCAAAAGACCCCTGGTTTAGAAACAAAATAAAAAAGAGTAGGGGGTAATGAATAGGCTCAAGATATTTCGCATCTATTGGATTTTGAATCATTTTGCATGTGCTGAAACTACTTGAGGTCACAACATATGACATTAAGAGCATTCTTCTGCAACAAATATCCAGGTCCTCCCCTACATATGCCCCAAACATATACTTCAAGATACACCCATGTCTATGTTTAATTATTTTACAACATCAAGTTTTACCAGAATAAATTTAAGCACCTCAAGACCCTTACCCTGAAAGGCACATTAATCTAGCAGGAGTTACTGCCTTTTTACCAAGGACACACATTTGAAATGCATTCACTTCAATATTTTTTAGACTAATGAACACCTGTTGAGGCCACAGATGAGTCTTTGTGAGTATGGGAGCACAATAGGACATCGAAACCTCTCCATTTTTCTCTTCTATTTCAAAGCTTGTTTTGGTTTGTTTTTTTTTTTTTTTTTTTTAAAAAAAATCTTTCCTTCTTCCACCCATT
>VYXD01001702.1:1147730-1160034 GCA_013397195.1 Hylia prasina | reverse complement strand
TTTTAAGAAAAACTGCTTGCTGCTTACCACTACTCTTGTGACACCTGACAGCAATACTCGAGATGTAAACCATGACAAAGGACATCTGTAACTGTGAGTTATTTGTGCAACCCACATCCTTGGGGTGTCACAAAATGACAGGGCAGAGTACTGTCAGAAGGATGAATGGTAAAGCATTCAAAACTGACAGAATACACCATTGCTCCAGACAGAAAAGCTACCTATATCTTAAAAAGCTTAACCTGCTCTAAAATTAAAGCTATGCAGTCAGAGTCAACTGGTGGAAGAAACCGAACTCACTCCTAATATGGTCAGCCAGATGAGTAAGGGAGGGACAGAATTCTAAGAGTTACAAAATGTATACTTAATTTAGATACATACTAGAACATTTTTAAACAACACTTTCACTTTCTGAACTCCAGTTTGGAAAGCTGATTTATCTCAGAAGTTTCAGAGCTTATTCTAAATGCAAGATACTAAACTGCTTTCAAAGCCCTGAAGAATTACCATGAGCTGAAAGACTTTCTTGTTTCTTTTCCAATACCAATTACACTACTTTGTAATTTATCTTGTATTTAGACCTTCTTGAAAGTCTACTTTGCTGTACTTGAAAGAACACAGATTATAATTAAGCCAAGTTAACAATGATTTTGTTTGGGAAATTCTGGCAGCCAGTTCTGCCTCCCAAACATCACTGGGACTGTATTCCACTCAGGAAACTGGGGTGAGGCTCTGTGGATGTCACTGCCTTGCCTGTACTCTTCCTCTTCACTCATCCCCATCATTGCTCCTCATTTTCACAGATCAAGTGGTGCACAAAACAGATACAGACAAAACTAGACTCCTCCTCTTTCCCCCCCTAAAAATAACTAAGAGAAAGGAGGTGTTTTCAGCACAAAAATTCCATGACAAAGAGCTGCATGCTGCACACTAGCACCAGTTTAGAGGTAGGAGAAAAAGAACCCCAAACTCCACACAGCTTTGTAAGGACTGTGATGTCTAGAAGCTTATGCTACCCCAAAACTACACACTAAATTGAAAGAAATCTCCAAGCAATCTGGTTTTTTTCAAATCTGAGCAAGATACTGGATGAGATGACTTCAGAAAGCTCCTTTCAAACTAAGAGATCCTATGATTTTAAAGATGTGCACAGTTCTCTTTCAACAGCTGTTTTCATCATCGATCCTGTTATGGCTAAACAGCATGAAAAATTCAAGTTTTGTGGCAGCAGCTCAGCTACAATAGAAAGCCAAGGTTTCCCCCTGCACATCCTCCAACACTAGAGTCAAAGGACTGTGCTTGTTTTCTGAACAATTGCCTGTAAGCCTGTCTCCAAACTCAGTGCTGCCAGATGTGAGGCACCTCAAGAAGCTGGTAGTTCATACCAACAGGCTTATTAATTATACCTGCTGATCATTTTGTTATTCTCTCCTCTCCAAGTGCCTTCCTGCATGACACAGAACCCCAGCACAGTGGAACTCCAGACCAAGCACCACTGAGCCGCCTGCTCACTCCACTCAGTGGGGCAGAAGAGGCAAAATCAGAAGGGTAAAATAAAACTCATGGGTTGAAATAAAGAGAATTCAATAAGGAAAGAAAGAGCCACTCATGAAGCAAAGCCAAACAAGGAATTTGTCCACCACTTCCCAAGGACAGGCAGGTGTTCAGCCACTCCAGGAAAGCCAGGTTCCACCATGGTAATGGTGGATGGGGAAGTCACATGCTGTAACTCTAAACCTTCCTCCTCTTTCTTCTTCTTCCCCCAGATTTATAAGCTGAGCATGATGTCATATGGTCTGGAATATCATTTGGGCCAGTTGGGGTCAGCTGTCCCAGCTGTGTCACCTCCCAGTTTCATTTTCCTCCAGCCCACTCAACTGGCGGGATGGTGTGAGAAGCCAAAAAGGTCTTGGCTCTGTGTGAGCCCTGCTCAGCAGGAACAAAAACATCCCTCTGTTATCAACACTGTTTCAAAAACAAATAGCTCAAAGCAGTTACCAGGAAGAAAATTAACTCCATCCTGGCCAAAACCAGCACAAACTCTTAGGACAGTCTGTCCAGCTGTGTGCAAAAGTTTTAAATAAATTCAGCAAACTACCTCAAAATTAGCCATCATTGAGCATGCTCAGAATTATCCTTTCCAACTCAAAACCAATGCACTTCCTAGACCGTTAAAAAAAACAAACAAACAAAACAAACAAACACAACAAAAAACAAACAAACAAACAAAAAACCCCCAATAAATGCACACAAGGTAATTTGAAGTTAAATCTCAAGGCTGAAATTTAAATCAACGAAGTTTAGAACAATATATAAAAATTAAAGCTACTCAGAAACAGAGCCTCAAACTTGAAGTAAATGAAGTGCTTTACATAAAGATAGAGGACAAAAGGTCCCTTTGCTCAAGGATTTATCATAGAAGAGTTTCAACAGGCAAGCTGGCTTTCTTTTACAGACTCAACCATAAATAGAGCATCTTTGTGCTAACATGGAATGTGATCTATTATCTGTCACAGCTGTACTACAGCACCCTATAGGACAGCAGAAATTGTAGTTTTATAAATTTTTCAGTCAATATTAGTCCAAAAGGATCGATATTTCTTTAAAATAGCAGTGTAAAACTTTCTCCTGCTGCTTCTCTTGCTTGATGCATGAATAAAATAATTTCTTGATACTCTTGATTATAAAGGATTTATTTGTTACTCTGTTACTTCTTTTCCTTTAAGGAGAGGCCATAGTAACAAAAGTCAGGAAATGCTTTCAAGTTAAAACAATGTAATAACTTAAAAGAAAGAATTTCAAATTTTTTGCTTCAGTTGCATTTCGCCAAGCCTTAAGCTGAAGTACAAAGTACTTAGAAGCTTAGAAAGAAAAAAGATAAAATCTGCCAAAAGATAAAATCTGCCAAAATGAATTGAAAAATTCCCATAGTTGGCAGATAGAGGAAAGTCTAATTACTTGAGAATGTAGTATATTACAGATTGTTTAGTAAGTGTTTTACAGTCCATGCCTGCTTTCATAGACCAGACATATAAATAAAGTTAAGTAATACAAAGTTTCACATGGAAAACAGATTTTACTACTTCACCTGCAAGGCAGGCACATATGGCAAGACTAGAGCTAGGGCTGTAAGTGAGAAAACACTTCCACTGAGTGATTTGTTTGTTTCATGACTTAAAGACAAAAGATGAAGTCTTGAAATTATTACTTAAATCTCTAATTATTTTACCACAGCCAGGACTTCACCCACAGTTTCCAAGTACTATTTGAAAACTTGCAAAATAAAAATTAAAAAAAAAAAAAAAAAACAAACAAAAAAAACCAAACACAAAACAAACCAAGAAAAAGTATAATTAGGAAGCCAATTACTTCTTTCTGGATAAAGAATGGTTTTCTAGGAACAATTTAAACATTTATTTGTTTGACAGGTGTATACAATTAACTACTTACCAGATGAAAATATGTAAGGATAAAAATGGCAGGGGTAACTTAAATCACACCTCTAAAGTTAACTCCAGGAAACTTTCCTACAGAATGGTGTATTTAAAAGGTGTACCTGAGAAAATACCATCCCTTGATAAGCAAACATTAATAAAGGTGTACTATTGTTTAAATTATTTTAGCCATCCTCCAAAGTAGAAAATGCACTTATGTGTGTTGGTTTGGAAGAAATATCATGTCATTTGTAGAAGTACTACCTCTTTTTTCCATTAATTTTTTGTAGGTAAGAACCTGAATAGATATATACAAGATATATACCATATTTGCTCACAGCTTTCATGTATGACCTGATTTTAAATCTGCTTGGGATTAATTCATGTATAAGTACACACTTCTGCTAATCTCCACAATATTCCAGAAAAATCAATATCTGTAAAATATAACACAAAATACTCAGTTTGTCAGGGGGGTCTAGAAGGGTTGAACCAATCAAATTGATTTCCAGTGTTGTTGAAACTAACAGATATCTTTATAGTTAAAAATCACATATATAAATAAATTTGACTATTTCACCAACTGCCTCAAATGAGATTTTTCATGTGAATAACCTAAATGCATATCATCCCAAATACAAAGGAAATCTTTTCTGAGACTTTAGTGGCATTTTGATCAAGCTGTAGCTTTTTTTTCTTTCTTTTTGCATTTTTACATCTACCAGCCCTAGGAAGGTGCCACATCTCCAAAAACAGGCATAAACAATAATAGAAACATTTACACTGCTGACTTCAATATGGTCAATTTTATGGTTTGAAGGCCCACTTTCTATTTATAATCTTGAAAGATTTTAAAGCTAATGCATACTAGCTTTTACTAGCACAGCAGTTAAATTATGTAAAGTAAATACCATGTCTTCAGCTTACAACATTGGCATTAACATCAATCAGCTTCCCAGGTTTCAGACCAGAGCATGAGTTTACTCTAATATTACACTGAGATTTACAGGTAAAGAAGCACACTATAGGCTAATGAAACAGGAAGATCAATTAAGCATTGCTTTTTTTTTTTTTTTTCCTTTAAATTTTAAATGCGAAAAAAAAATGCAACAGTTCCAGACGTAGGTGACATCTGGGACTCTTGAGCCCAGCCAAACTATTCCACAGCAGAAAGCTCAACCAGGCAGCAAAGCAGCTTTGGCAGAAGTCTGAAACCTCCTTATAAGTTCACAGCACAATTTCAACAGAGCGAGTGTGCCATCCATCCCATGATTCATGACACTACCCAGAGCAAGCTAAAAGTGCCAGCTCTTCCATGAAGAAATCCTGCTACCCCCAAAAACTCCTCAAACTGGGCATATGCTTGCTTAAAAGGAGAAACATCTGCTGATATTTTGGGTCACAATATAATCAGCAAATGGCATCAGTCATTTTCCAAGTCTTATTAACAGTAGGAAATCAGCTAGAAGACATGGAATACTGCCTATTGACAAGGAAACATTACCTGCCTCTAAATAATTTAGCTGCACTGAATTAATAACCAGATGCACTGTCCATGAAAAAAGCTGCTGTGTAAATGGTTTAAGAACAATGTAAAAGGATTCCAGTTTCAGACAGTCACTACAGCCACACAACACTTGCCATTCCCTCAGAACAGGAAAATACAGGTGATCAGCACAGAGAATGGAAAAAGAGAAGACTACACTGGTCAGTCTGACCGACAAATAGCCATAGGTCACCAGCAGCCTAAATACTGGTTTAAACTCATCCACAAAGTTTTTAATTTGCCATGTATTTCTTCAACACCAATCCTAGGAAATGCGCCTAGCTGACCTTTCAAGATAAAAATGCATGTGTTAAGGAGAATAGGGTAGTAGATGAGGGGAAGGCTGTGGATGTGTCTATCCAGGGTCTATCTAGACTTCAGTAAAGTGTCTGACACCTTCTGCCATGGGATCCTCCTAGAAAAACTCTCTGCTTGCAGCTTGGGTGGGTGGACTCTGCAATGGGTAAAAATCTGGCTGCATGGCCCAGAGAGCTGTGGTGATGTGGAGATAAATCCAGCTGGCAGCTGGTCACTGGTGCTGTTCCCCAGGGCTCTGCTTGGGCCATCCTGTTTAACCCCTTCATGGATGATCTGGACACGGGGAGCGAGGGCACCCTCAGTAACTGTGCAGAAGACACGGAGCTGGGTGGAAGTGTTGATGTGCTCAGGGGATGGAAGGCTCTGCTGGAGACTGGCAGACTCCATCAGTGGGCTGAGGACACAAATGCAGGAGGCTCAAGAAGGTGAAGGTCAGGTTCTGCCCTGAGCCACGCACTGATACAGGCTGGGTGAGCAATGGCTTGGGACAGAGAGGGACACCTGGGGTGACAGCAGCTGAACCTGAGCCAGAGCATGCCCACGTGGCCAATGGCACCCTGGCCTGGATCACCAGCAGGACAGGGAGGTGGTGGTTCCCCTGTGCTGGGCACTGCTGTGGCCACACCTGGAGTGTGTGTGCAGTTCCAGGCCCCTCACTCTAAAGAGGACATTGAGGTGCTGCAGCACGTTCAGAGAAGGGAAACAAGGCTCGTGAAGGGTCTAGAAAACATGTCTTATGAGGAATGGCTGGGGGAGCTGGGTTTGTTTAGGCAGAATAGAAGGCTCAGGGGGACCTCATGGCTGTCTGCAACTCCCTGAAAGGAGGCTGGAGGGAGCTGGGGTGGGTCTCTTCTGCCAGGCCTGCAGTAAGAGGAATAGAGGAAATGGCCCTAGGCTGAGACAGGGGAAATTCAGGTGAGGTATCAGGAAAAATCTTTTCACTGTTAGGGTGATCAGGCACTGGAATAGGTTCCTCAGGGAGGTAGGGGAGTCACCATCCTGCAGGTGTTTAAGAGGCATTTGGATCTGGCACAGGATTATGTGGTTTAGGGGTCACAGTGGCAGCGCTGCATGGATGGTTGGACTGGATGATATCAAAGGTCCCTTCCAACCCTGATTATTTTATCTCTCTACATGAACTATTATAAATTCAGCTATGCAATATTAGGTACTAATAGAAAACCTAGGATGTATCCTGTCCTTTTGCACCTCAAGCGTGATACGTGCAGTTTTGAGGGAACACAGCTGCCTGATCATTTGGGGTTCTTCAGAGCACAAGTTTTGTGAGGCAAACCTCACTGCTAAGAATTTATCATATAACCTAGAAATATTCAGACTTCTTGTCCTTAAAAATTAGAAACTACTAAAGAAATACTTACTTTTCCCTATTTATTTACTTTTCCCTACCATTAGGCTAGAAACCAACTATGCCACATAGTGAGCAACAAAAGGAATTAATTAAGCATGAAACACTTAAAAATCCTCAGCAGGGATATTTTAAACTAAAGTATCTGTATAAGGTTTTCTGGCTTGTTTTTTGCAAGTTTAATAAGCACTATTTCCTGAAAGTCACCTGAAGGATCACTTTTTAAATGTCATTCTGCATAACAGAGAATTATATAGCTGTCAGGTAAAAATATCCCTAGAGAATCCCTAGTTTCCATATTTTTTAAGCATGTGTTCCCCTGTGAATCCCACAGGACAGGGCAGGTGTCTAGAAAGGTTTCACCTACTCACCTTATGTTCCTTGGCTACTTTGGGCGTGACTATTTAGCTTCAAAGGTACCAAAAGCTGTTTATTTAGTACAGCAAGGTAGTTTTTAGGGCTACTGACCTTCTCTCTAACCTTAGGAAACAAGCAGAGTGCCCTTTCTGTGTTCCGTAACACAAAGCCAAGCAGATTTCCGGAACAGAGTATTTACAGCATATATGACTGATCTAAAAATAAAACAACCCCTTTTATGAAGGATTGGGTTATTTCAATTTCTCTTTCCTTCCTTACTTTGAGCAACTTCCCTCCTCATCAGTTTCTTACAATTCACTTTCATAT
Organism: Hylia prasina; assembly: GCA_013397195.1. Taxonomy (NCBI): domain Eukaryota; kingdom Metazoa; phylum Chordata; class Aves; order Passeriformes; family Sylviidae; genus Hylia; species Hylia prasina. Next base: position 1,152,686 of record VYXD01001702.1, on the reverse strand, counting down.
CACCTTTAATAACCCTGTATGAGTCATGATCTTTCCCCATCTACAGCACTCAGAGTTCCACATGCACTTTTTAAAACCTGGGATGACAACCAGGATTTTAGCAGATGACTAACTGCTACTAGTTCTCTTTTGATTTCATTTAGACACAAAGAGGTGTGGATTACAGCTTGCTACAGGCTCTCACAGAACAGCTGAGGTTGGAAGAGACCTCTGGAAGTTCAACCCCCTGTGCAGGCAGGGTGAAAGCTCTCAGAAGACACTCACTGCCACCTGGTATCAAACACACCTGACATCATGTGCCTTCTCCACAGGAAGTAAATAACCCTTTTCAGATAAGCTACAATTTCCCCATCCCTGAAACTAGGAGATGGATGGTGGTGGCACTATTTTATTTTATTTGGATGGGAAGTTAACTAAGAATTACAACTGCATTTCACATCCACACCCCATCGCTCCAAAACTGTGACGCTACAGTGATTTGAACACGTATTTGGAAGAATATGCTTTTGATGTTTTTTAATCCTTCTTTCATCCTCCTTTTTTACCCTTCTTTGTTCAACTTGCTACATTTGCCCATTTGCCTTTTTTCTTTCTTTTTTTTTAAATTTTTTTTTTTTTTTTTAATCACTACAGCTTCTGGCTTTAGCACAGGAGGGTAATCATACCTTTTGGAACAAGCAAAAATACAAAATCCCTACTTGGTATTACCATCTGCTTGAGCTGACAAGAGAAAATATATTCTTGACCTAATACAACAGTGCACATCAACTAAAATCACAGGTACTTTATGCAGGATTAAAATGTAATATGCAGTAACAACAACGGTCTAAGGCAGAAAAAACTTGGATTGTTCAACACCTCACTTCAAAACACATTCTCTCACTCTGTATTAATGAGGCAAATCTCATTTCTGTAAATCAGATATTGCCCTGCGCTACGTGTCCTGGCCATGCACAAGGACTGAATGTCCTGTGCAGAACCTTCCCACCTCCTGCCCAAAGACTTCCCTGGTGACTGTGAGCACAACCAGGCAGACAAAACCACTGACATTTTATAAAGGACTGTATTAATTAAGCATTGTTGAACAAACAAAGACTCTCAGCCATTTTTTCTAGGGAACTAGAAGGATTCCCATTAGATGCAAAATCAACAGAACTTCTCTTTCCAGGGATAAAGTCTACACTTGCTTTCATCTCCCAAAATCCAACAACTCCCAACTTTGCAGCAGACCTTCACAATCAGGATTCTCCACATCCTTCATTAAAAAGACAATGAAGGCAAAGAGGCAGAGCATGACCAACACCCACATAAAACACATAGCTCAGGACCAAAGAGCTACACAGTTCTATTACCATGGTGTCATGCTTTAGAAAGCCTACATTTTCAAGGGAAACTGAAGGAAATAGACAAACAGCTAACTCTGGTAGAAAATAAAAATTAATCTACTATTCAATTTTTGATATTGAAGGGCAAGTATAAAACTACACATGGAATATTGTATTCTCAAGTAAAAATTAGTATTATGTCTGAGAGTAAAGCTCAAAGAAGGACAGCTATAAGAAAGTCATAATAGTCCCAGCCCCCACCTCCTCCCTGGATCTGCCTGCTGAAACAGAATGGAAGTAGACAATGAAATTCTTCCCTGCTCCCATTCTAAGAAAATAGTGAAAACTGTCAAACTCATGAGCCATAATGTTTCCTAATCTACAGGGGCTGAGAATATAAATTATATTTGCCTCAGGCTGGTCCAGCAGAGCATGCTTTTTTGATTGTCATATCCAGTTAAGAAAAGCAATATGCTTCATAAAATGGAGCTTCTATTTTTGACTAATAAACATGATCTGGTCCAATTTTAACTGGCTCAACCCATAACAGCAGTATTTCATATCCTCAGTATGTCTATGCTCTAGCTCTTTTTCTCTTAAAATGATAAACAGTAAAGCAGATTGCCAAATACAGCCAAACACACTCACACAAAAAAATTATCAATGACTCAACTCAGCTCATTATGATACAGAATTTGATGTTGCCAGCTTTCATATCCCAGATAGATAAATAGCAAATAAGCCTTAAAGAGCTTGCCCTGACTGGGACACGTCGCTGTCCAGGAGCCACAAGCACAGGCTGGAGCTGAGGGAGGTTTAATGCAGATCTTGCTGGCTTGGCAAGGTTTGCTGAGCACTCACCTTCTGCTCACTGCAGAGATCTGCCACTACTGAACCTGAACTGCTGTGACTCCGTGTCCCAGTTCAGAACACTGGGAAGGTGCCAAGAGAACAGTGAGCTCGGTATTGCATCACGCAGCCGTGGCCCGTCTGGTGCTCAGCCTGTGGCTGGCACACACCACAGCACTCTAGTTCTATTTTCCTTTCTGAAAATATTAAAAAAGCAATACAGCAAAATACCATTCAAAACTGCTTCTGGTGCTTCTGTGGTTCAAGCTTTAGGTCGACACCAATGTTGGAGTATTTACTTGAGAGCAGAAATTCAAGCTTGCTGTAACCACGAGAAATGAAGAAAATGAACCCAAATCAAATCTCTTCCAGCACCTCAAGAACAAAACAGCTGGCAAAAAACCCCTCAAATAATTCCAATGATATATTCACTACTTGTTTGCTGTCCTTTCCTTCCTATATATACTTTTCTTTCTCTGTGTGGTGATTAGCCTTACACTGGTGAAGTTTTTAGAATGCTAACGGGAGAACATACTAATCCAATTATGATACTATAGGCTTTTCTTAATATTCTTGAGAGTTGTATTGGTCATGGATGGATGACTAAGTACTTGGGATTCTTTTTTTCCTCCTTTTATTTCATTGAGAAAGCATGGAAGTGGCATTTTGACTGTGACATTTATTTTGCTTTATTCTTCCAGTGAAGAGCCACAACAAAGGTTACGCTTCCAGTGAGTATTTAAAGAGACAAAGAGTAAGTTTTGCTTTCAGTTATTGATTTATAGATGTAAGAGTATATATTGCTGTCCAGCAAGTAATTCTGTCTGTTTTAAGTCATAAAAGCTTAATACCATTTCAACATTTCGAAAGTCACCCCACATTATTGCTAGTTTCATCTCCTTTCCCTTCTGTCACAACTTCAGCATATCATATTTTCTTAAGGTATCTCTAAATTACCCACCAAATTATGAAAGTTTTTTGACTTTATTTCTTTTATCACCACATGGTCAGCATTTCACTCTACAACCACTTCATATTTCCTCAATTGTCACTGTAAAACAGCCTTACAGTAGATCACATAAGTCCTCAGCACTATGGTACTATCAGGAAGTGTCCTTCCATGCACATCTCTTTTGAGAGAGCCCCATTTGGCACAGCAAATGCTGTAGCCCCCTCCTTTCTCTTCTATGTTGTGAAGCAGGTGGCTCCTAACTCCCAGTGCCCTTACTGGTGGATTAGATAAAGGCCTTCAGGTTCCCTTTCCCATTCAGTTCCCCAGGTGTGATTCAGCACTGCTTTGAAAAGGAAAGCTTCCAAACCAAAGCCCAAAGAACAGGCTCAAAGGAAAGCCTAGGAAGCAGGAGGCCATTGGAAGGCCTACAAAAACCCCTAGTTCTTCATCAATGCCAACCAGCTACACCTGGCAGACAGAGTCACACGGTGGAAGACTGCTGCGGCCAATGTATTAAATACCTGAGAACGACCATCAAGAGCAAATTCATTACAAACCCCCCAGTGTGCACAACATAACCAGTGCATTTGGGAAGGAGGCAATGCTGAACTTAAATTGTATTTTAAGGCATCACATGAAACATCTGCCCCTAATTCTGATTTATCACTCCCCACAAACAAGGGGCATATGTGTCATTCACAAAACAATACTTCTGGCCCCATTTTGAGACAGTCAAGCGCTGCTCTGGTCAGATTTACAAGGTCTACATAACCTTAGCATCTTTCATAAGTCCCATTATGAAAAGTTACTTAGGAACAACTCTGAAATACATCTGACTCTGTAACATGCTTTTGAAAGTCAGGCAAGGTAGATAATTCCCTCTGTTAATATGGACTCTGATCACGTTTACACCTGTTAGTTTTATTAAGTGGTAGGATATAGATACCCTTTTTTCACAGAGCACTGGGGCTTCCTCTCTGAATGCTGAAGCCAATGCTGAGCCAACAACGACCCTTAGAGAAGCAAATTAGAGCATTTCCCTCTCTTACGAATGGAAGGCAACCAAGAAGTTCACATTTCTCGCAGATGAACAGAGCACCTGCTGCTTAACTACCACCGGAGCCAAGCGCAGCGCACGCAGATGGCAGCACTCGGGGTGACGGGAGAAGTGGATGGTCCACACTGGGAAAGCGAGGCCCTAGCGCCCCTCACAGCAGCGGGCAACCCCGGCCACTTGTCCTCTGTGGCCACCAGTTTCCAGCAAGGCGACCCCTCCGCTTGGATCCGGGTAGCGACTGGGAGGCTCACCCCAGGGAGCGCCCGCATCCCACCACACCGCCAGGTCCCACGGCCGCCTCCGGCCGGACCTCGACACCCTCCTCACCTTCCACCAGCTCGTCCAAGCTGGTGAGCTTCTTGCTGCCATCGATGGTGTAGATGGTGCGGACCCCCTGGGGCAGGTTCACGTTGTCCGACAGGGACCGGGTGAGCTCCACCAGGAGGGCGTCGAAGGAGCGGAAGCGGTCGGGGGAGATGGCGTACACCAAGCCCTTGAAGTACCTGTCCCCGTTGCGGTAGAAGCGGGCTTTGCGCGCCTTCTTCTCGGAGCTGAGCGCCTGCGGGGTGCGGGTGCGGTAGAGGCTGCAGTGCGCGCTGTGCGCCGGGCTGGGCACCAGCCCATTGCCCCGCGGCCCCGCGCCGCCGCCCGCCCCGGAGCCTCCGCGCCGCGGCCCGGAGCGCTGCTGCCGCTTGTCCCGCTCCTCGAAGTGCTCCAGCTCGATGCTCCGGCTGCTCGCCATGGGGAGCCGCCTGCCCGCCCTCCCGGCTCCG
>VYXD01001702.1:1094484-1147439 GCA_013397195.1 Hylia prasina | reverse complement strand
TTTAGAGGCGCAGTTTTCCCGTAGGGGAAGTGCTGCCAGCTGGTGGTCGTCCAAGGGTACCCCGTCCCTCAGGTGCGCCCGCGGAGCTGCCCGCCAGCACTCTCCCGGCTTTACGTGGTTCAGCCACTGTGTTAAAACGCTAAAGACGCTTCTGTACCGCCCCCAGCCTAAAATACATCCCGCGGGGCAGAAAACTACGCATCCCCGTCATTTGTTGCAGGAACTGCTTTAAAGGGCATGTAGAGATAGGAAATGGAGTAATGGATTCAAAGTGAGAGCAGGTGTAGATTGGATATTGGGACGAAATTCTTCCCTGTGAGGGTTATGAGGCACGGGCACAGATTGCCCCATCCCTGGAAGTGTTCCAGGCCTGGTCGAACAGCTTTGAGCAAGCTGATGCAGTGAAAGGCATCCCTTCCCATGGCAGAGGGGTTGGAACCAGATAATCTTTGAGGTCCCTTCCAACCCAAACCATTCTGTGATTCTATGATTTTCCTTTTGCATTTGCCACCACCTCTTCCTGAGTACTTCACACAGCCTAAACCTCCTAAATGTGCTGCAGCCCACGTTTCATGGTTTCCCCAGGCATCTTCTCAGTGCTCCTGAGATTGCTCAAGTCAAATTCACTTTTCATCGAAATGGCCAACAAATGCACTGAAATTGATGCAATTTCAACCTTTTTCCAACTTATTTTCAGCCATTACAGACCATATTTTCTTTTCTTGGCACAATGAGAATGTAAAAAATTGTAAAAGCTTTTATAAGTCCATACATGTTTTCGGGGGTTTTTTTGGTCAGTTTCACTGGGAAGTTGCAGTTGTCATTGCAGGTGACAACAGTTTGTGCTCTTCTGTCCAGTATTCTTTGCCACACTTTTGATGGATTTATCATTTTTCTCTTTTTATGTTTTGAAATACCAATAAAATCTAGCACTTTCTCACCGTTATTACCGGGCTTTTTACAAAGTACATTAAACATTTAGTTACAATGTTCTAAAGGTGATACATAGAAAACATCAGTGAAACTCACTCTTTATTGAAGTGCCAACTTCTGTGACACCTGAAAACCTCCACAAGCAAAAAGAAGTTATAAACTATGTGGAGCTGGATTATCTCCTCTGGTGGTAAAATCAACAAAAGGGAGTGAATGAGAGGGAATTTTGTTACAGTCAGGGCATGAATACACTTGCTAAGATTAGACGTGCAGGTCTTGCCTAGGAACCAGGACCTAGAAGCCACAAAACAGTATGGATCAACTTTTTAGACTGACTGCCTTTGACACGTAGTTTCTAGTGCTCATTACAGGCAAAGTTACACAGACAAAATTCAAGCTCACGTGGGTAACTTTGCACCAAAGTGGATGGGTCTCAGCTGCAAAGTTATAATTTTTTTCCAAATGATACCATGCTGCATGAGCATGTCTGGCCTTTGCAGAACAAGTCACATTTCTTAGTTCAAGCCTCAGTTGAAGGTTATTTGGACTAACCTTTTTCCATTTGCTCAGAAGCAGGTCACAAAAGCCCAGGGAAGTTTAATCCCCCTCTTGTACACCCCTTTTGTCTCTCTGAGCTGCTAACTATTGCCACAGGACAGCACTCAAATGTGTGCAGAGGACTCATGCAGACTAGTATGTAAATATAAATATATATGAATTTAATGTATTGTCTGTGTCTGTGGCTGAATATAGGTTGGAGAATCCGGTGCCAGGGTTAACATTTTGCCAGTTTCAAGTTGTTTTGCTGTTTGGTAGATATGTCATGTGTGGGACTTCATGTTGCTTTGACTTCTGAAATCTCTAGCTAAAGATGGGATGGAGGGAAAGGAATTTTATACGACCTCTGATAAAGTAAAGCCAAAAGGGTATTCTCCAGTTTTGACCAGGAAAATTCTCTCTCCTCCTCAAAGGGACTTTCCTGTTAATTTCAAAGTCTGTAGACCCACTGTGCTTTACAGAGTATATAAACATGAAATTGACTTCTGGTCAGTAAAACTAAACTACTTCTATATTAAGAGGCTATTTTACAGAGAGGTTGGGATTAGATCTGCATGTGTAACTGCCAAGGAAATTCCTGGCGACACTTCAAACATGGTTCTACAACCTGTGCTCTTTTTTCTTTGGTTCTCCTCAGATGTTTGTATTTTTGATAAGTTCTGTAAGCCCATGTTGAGAATGGTTCACAGTGCTTCCACTGGTGTGTATGCTTTGCCTTGCCCTTGCCACCTTGTTTCCTCTACAGAGTTATTTGTAGTCGTGTCTGTGGCTGAATATACTTTCCAAGACTTTTGGGGTTATATTCCAATAGGAATATAACCCCAAAACAACCCCACATGCAACTGAAGGACATTTCCTGTTATACTTCAGAAAATGACTGTGATTAATATGCAGTCCTGTATGGAAGTGACCTANTGTGATTAATATGCAGTCCTGTATTCCTGTATGGAAGTGACCTCTGCATTCCCATTGTCTTCTTCCAAAATAGGGCTGACAAATTAGCAGCTCCCTTTACAGCAAGCAAGGTTACCTGTATAAATGATACCTTGTTTACTAACCTAAATCTCCAGACACTGTTAAAATGTGATTATCATTATTTCTAGTGATATTCTGTAAATATACATTTCCTGTTTGAATAGAAAATAACTTGCAGTTCTTACGTCTACCTAATTAATTAGTTTGCTCACCTGACTTTGCTTTGGTTTTTTCCTTTCTCTTTTATTGTGGTAGGCATTATGAATTCTTGGTTGAAATCTCTTCCTGCATCTAGAAGAGTCCCTATGTGGTTTTGTTGCTTGGTTGGTTTTTTAAAACAAGCAAGCCCTGTGAGAAATTTCTAAAAGGAAACTAAGAAAAGTTTACCATCATATAAAATGTCTTTTTTCCTTCTGTTACCTGAACTCTACCTTCCTGGTTGTAATCAGTGACATTCAAGTTACTCAGAACATTTAATAGGATTGATAGGTGAGATTCAGTTCAGAATTAGAGTTTACAGCGGGTGGTTTTAGAAAAAAAAAATGTATCTGGCCTTTACACATAGACCATTGGTTTCACCTTGAAAATAATAATACACAATGTTGCTAAAGAAGAAAAAAACCCCACCATAAACTTGGCGTCTGTTTACTGAAGATTTTATTTAGGGAAAATATTATTTGAATAATTCAATAAGGAAATGTTTACTTGTAGCACTAAGGATACCNGGCAGCTGAGGGAGCTGGGGGTGTTTAGCCTGGAGAAACAGAGGTTCAGGGGAGACCTCTCTACCCCTTGAAAAGGAGTTATAACCAAGTGATGGTCAGTCCATCCTCCCAAGGAACCAGGGATAGGACAACAGGAAATAGTCTCAAGTTGCACCAGGAAAGGTTTAGATTGGATATTCGGAAAAAAAAATCTTCACTGAAAGAGTAGTCAAGCTCTGGAAGAGTCTGCCCAGGGAAATGGTGGAATCACCATCCCTGGAGGTATTTGAAAGATGAGTAAATGTGGCACTTGGGGACATGGTTTAATGATGGACTTGGCAGTGCTGGGTTAGCAGTCGGACAGGATGATCTTGAGGGTCATTTCAAATCTAAACAATTCTATGATCTCATAATCTCATTATGAAGCTGTTCTTACATTAACACTTCTTGATGAATGGGAATATGACTCCGAGTGTTGTTGAGTATTGAGTTATCTCTATAGAACTTAATGTATCATAGGAAAATGTCTGAATCCAGGATCTGTGATAAGTCTGTGTGTGTATTTAGAAGGCCTCAGAATTATGCACCCATTTTGATAGATTTGATGAAAATGCCATACAGAAGTTCAGTTGCTTTTTAAATGACTTTGTCCACTTCCCAAAGGATAGCTTTGTCTTTAAAACTTCTTTAAGAATATTTCTGAACATCAATTTAAGATTTTTGAAAGTAGTAAAAAACCATATGAATAAAAGCCATATAAAACCAATGTTGAACCTGAAACAAAAATGTAGGGAAGAAAAGATCCTCATATTATTCTCTATTTCAAGTTGCTGTACCAAAGAAGACTCAAATGTATCAAAACCCTTCCCTACAAGGTCCTGGGAAAGGACCCATAAAGTCTCCTCATGGTTGGAATTTCACATCAGCCAGTAGATGCTCAGATGAGTGTTTTTGCCTTCATATCTAATAATTTTTTTTAATTTCAGATTAGCATCTTTCTGCAGAACATCTCTAGCACTTTGCTAATATTCAACATTGTGGGTCATTCTGTCCCATTTTCCTGTCCCTGATGTAGGAATGCATGAGAGGAGTGGGATGCTCCCTCCACCCACAGTAGCATGAATGATGTTTCAAATATCCTCAAAATAAGTAAATACGTCATGCAAACCTAGTTTTTATGCTGTCGTAAACAACTTGGAAGAGCTAGGATACCCTCCCAGCAGATTCTTTCTGAATTCAACCAATATCTCAGCCCTTTTTCACTCCAGTAAAATTCAGCTCCTGCTTATAACTGGTTGTTCAGTGACATGAGGTAATGATCCTCTCCCATTCAAGCTGGATCAGAGATGGCCACATTAAATAAATTGAGTATGTTTTTTTATGATATAAATAAATGCCTAACTCTCTATGCCTTTACAGGTGGTCTCCAGTTTCCTTTCTCATCAAACTCTCCAGGTGTGATTCAGCCTTGTTTTGAAAAGAAAGGTTTCCAAATCAAAGCTCAATGGATGCGCAGCTGAAAGCCTAAGAAGGAGGCATTAGAACACCTATGAATTGTGTATCTTTGCTAATGAAACTACATTGCAAGATATTTGTGAACTTCCCTTTTTTTCCAACAGTTCAAGGCTGTCATATTGACTTCTATGACTCATTTAGGCTTTGCATATGGCAAATTTCATCTATCCAATACCTCTGTAACTGAATAAAAATAGCTTCAAATTTAGATAATATGAAGAGAAGAAAGGCGTGATTTACAGACAAAGAAATCTTTTACTCATCTATTTTTTTTTCTAGCATATTTAGAAAGAAGTCACTAGGGTTTTTAAAACATATCTGTTTCCTTTTTTTGCTGCTAACCCTATCATCATTTTTGTAAAATCATTAATAATTTTAATTCCATTTGTTGCTGTTTCATTATGAGACATCAAAATTCTATAGAATTTCTATATTCAATAGAAATGGCTGTCTGGATAGTTGTTATAACTCTGGTTGAATAATCCATGATCCAGGATTAAATGGATCATTTTATCTGTTGTCTTAAAAATATGATTATTCATATGGTATTAAAAATAGGAAAAAAAAAGTAGTAACTTGAAAAACCCTGAAGAATGATGTTATTTCAGATGTTAAATAATTTATAAAGACAAGAGTCCAGTAAATCTTTCAAAGATCACTGGCAACAATTATTCGTTATAATGAACTACCAATATAATTAGAAATGAAAAATTAATGTGCTTTCTGAGACAGCTACTTCAGCAAAGATGTCTCAAGTACACTCATGCCCCAAACCTGATGGAAATTCTATATGAAAACAACAATGAAACAATGAAACCTATTCTGAAACAAATTGGCTGCTAAAGGAATTTCTGAAAAATGTAATTTGATAATATGATGGTTACTGAAGTAAAGACAACTACAGAGAATTCTCTCATCTACACTCCTATTCCTTGATGGTTTTTTCACACCCACCCGGGGCTGCTGCCCGTATTTGAATCTGATATTTGCAAATTTGAATCTGGGCAATGTTTTTGGTAGAATAATAACCCTCACCTCCAAAAATGACATAGAGCAGGAAGTTAAGATTGCATCTTTAGGTTGCTTTCAGAACAAACTCATTGTATAGTGTAGCTATATACCAAGAGCATCAGCAGGCAATAGAACAACTGCAGAGAATGAAACGAGTAATAATTTTCTCCCTTGCTTTCTTCCATGTCACAGTTAACTTCACTGGCTTCAGGGGCCTTTCCATGCAAGGAATGATTTTTTGTAAAACAGAATGTACAAATGTCATTCATTGATAATATGACCAAGATGCAAGAAAAGTACCACATTGCATCAGAGCAGTTAGTACAGCTGTCAGCAAAAGGACAAAAGTTTTTCAAGCCCACAAACCTCTTTCACATCCAAAAGAGTAGCAATATATTAACACCATTTAAAAGCAATGTTGCTCTAAGAAAAATTACTTGAGCAATTAATTATGTTAATCAAAGTTAAGATCAGAGTGGCATATTAGCAAGAGAAAAGCAGCAGATTTAGAAGCCTTGTGATACAGAGACTAAAATATGGGAGTAAAAAAATAAAAAAAATTGTGGAGATAGGAACAGAACAAGGGACAGAACAGGGATAGAACAAGGAACTGCCTTGAAATAAACCACTAGGTGTAAAAAAGACCTCCTGACTTTACATTGGATCTGTGAATTCCAATGCCTGGAAGAAATAGGAATTTTATTCCTTAGGTTTACTTTCTGATTGGACCTTGTAACCCCCTTGAGGATTTTGAAAATCATAATTAATGCAATAGAGAATGGTGATGCTGTACAGAAATACCTTGAAGATTGCAGGAGTGGAATGACATGTAGAAGTAAATTGTAAAGTCATATATATAAGGATTAGTTTCCACTCTGAGGTGGAGTAGAACTCACCACTTGGATAGAGAAGAAAAGGAAAAAAGGAGGTAATGACCTGTTGATCAGAAGTTGTGGCTAAGCCACCAGAACAACAAATGCAGCCTTTAAGTTTCTTCTCCATCTGAAGACCATCAGTGCAATATTTAAATAAAAAATGTTGTAGGGAGACTTTCAAAATAAGCAATTGCTGAATGCAACATATTCTTTTGAAGAAAAATTGAATTTTATTTATTTAAAAGTAAGCAAGCCATGATTTCTGCTCTGTTGATATGTTTAGAGTGAGCATGGATGTGGATGCATATCTCACTTTCAAAGCCTGTATATGGGCCTTATCCTTGTTGCTGCTTGGCTGTGGAAGTCCTGGGCCATGGTGATATTTCCAGTGACAGACTTTAAAAAGTGTCAGACCTTTTCTTGTTTTGTACTGTTACAATGCAGGGATGCAGATGATCAGGAAGGGTTGCAGAAATTGCTGATGAGAACTTTATAACATTATTTAAAGATCTGTCACCTAGCCAGCTGGGAGACTGAGTTGTGTCTCCTTGGAGTGTTTTCACTCTTTTTGTGCTAATATATGCTCTGTGCACATCACTAGAGATTGACTTCAGCTCAGTGCTCTGGTACCTTGTTTTAGAGAATTCTTGCATCTAAAGAAAAGTGTTTTTCCAGAGGTGAGAGATCAAACCCAATACTGCCTTCCAGGCTTGTGTGACTTCTTTAGTAATTATGGTGTGAATATTTGAATTTGTGTTGTCAGATTTACTGGAGAATGGCATGCTACTGTTTTATTCCTAATTACCTGCAAAGGTTTTAGTTAACTTCAAGAAAACTAAGGTTTGGTACTGTCCTTTCATCAGCACAGTACCAAACAAAGTTGGGTCAAAAAGGTCAGCTCCGTACAGGAAAGACAAAGCAGCCACTTGGCTTTCATTTGATGAGAGTATTGCTTTAGTTTTTAAAAGGAAATCAGATGCAGCTCTGTGAAAATCCTTAATCTTCTCCTGTTCTTTCCCTATCAGTCATACATTAGTTGGCATGCTTCTGTACTCTTTGTACCTCTGACAAGAAATCTATACATTTGACTTCTTGCTGCCAGCAAAGCCATTTGCATAGGGAGCAGAATGATGTCTCTCAACTGCTACAGCCAGCGTGGTCGAAGTCATGTGGGAGCTTTGCCAGTTTGAACTTTTGGCCTTAATAAAATAATGAAGTGCTGCTTTGGGGCTTAATTTTCGGCAGTAATGTTGTGAATATTATGTTCATTTTCTCCAGATGACTTAGATTGAGACTATTGCTGCCTTATGACTTATTTTAATGTTTCCTTTAGGACTGCTGATCCTGACAGGTCTGGAAAGAGGAAAAGAATCTGATTTGTCAATAAATAAGAAAACCATGAGAGGTATGTGGAGGAAATCTGGTGAGTTTCTTAGGTCATTGAAAGTGAACAATTTGTGCAAAACCAGTCATATTTCTTCCAGACAGGGTGTGCTGCTTTGTAAAGAGCTGGAAATAATATAGAATTAAAGCATTTGAATAGAGATTGTCAAGTGCAGCCAACTCTTATTCTTGAGAAGGCAGAACCTTAAGCAAAATAATTTCAAGGTCAGTTGTGACTCAATTAGGAATAATTCTTACTTATACTTCTAGCTGAGAGGCAGAGGAGATGAGGGGGGGCAAAGATGAAGGGGCACAGAAGCTGACTGCTGACAAAAGAACAACTATGGCTACAGGCACAAAGCAACCTTGGGCTGTTCCAGAGTCCTCAATATATTTGCTGAGCCTGAATTTCGAACCAAAGTAATAATTTTGAAACCTTTTCTCCCTTGAAGGAAAGTCAGATGCTAGGGTTTAATTAGAAATTAAGCCTTCTCGGAGAATTTAAGGTATTTTCTTTAAGAACTTCCTCAAACCTCAGAGATGGGAGATTTTAAATGTAATATAATCCTTTGGTTCTGTGGAAGTAAGGAGAAGCAAACCATTCCCAGAGTACTCAGTTTTAGCTCTTCTTGTTTCTTTCCATAATGATAATGGATTAAGTGCCACAAGTACACTGAGAGGACTTAGTGCTAAGCCCAGAGAGGTTACAATCCCAAGAATTTGTCTGGAAGGGGTGTGCCTGCAAATGGTAATTCATCAGCTGAAAAACCTGACCCATGTGTTTGCAGAACAGGAACATAAATACTGCTGACAAACACAAGAATTGCAATAAAATGTCCTGGGAAGACACTTTCCTTACCATTAAATATTTGGGGGTTTTTGTTTAGTTTTTCCTGGAATTAGAAAGTTCTTTAGTCACTCCTGAATTTCTACAGCCTTCTGAGAATTTTTAAAGCCTTCTGAGAATCTCTGGAGTTTTCTAACTTTTCTAAAACTTTTTGAATGTTTACATGTGGAAGTAGAGTCTTTCAAGGACTTTGTAGGAAAAACAATCTTTGTTTACATTCCTCTCCCAAGGGGAGACCTTTGATGGACTTTTGTCTCTGCCAGTGTGGATGGAGAGGTGGCAACTTCTCCCTCCAAACCAGAGACAATCCCTGGAAAACTATAAAAACCCTAGTTGTAAATAAACTTTCTTTTTCCTGCCTCTGGAGCTGACTTTGTGTGCTGTGCCTTCATTCCGTGTCCTGTTGTGACACACTCCTATATTGTTCTCCTGCCACATACAGAAAAAAAACAGAACAACTGAAGTATAGGGAAAACAAAAACCATTCACAGCTACTCAGTTACAAACACAGAGGTGTTCTGTGTCTTTTTCCCTCAATGATGTAAGTCACTACATCTAGGCTATTGTGTAGGAGCCAGGGGTGAATTCTAACGGTGAGAAAAATCTATGAAAAAAATCCTTCCAGGAGCTTTTACTTTTTTCTATTAGAGATCTCTTAGGGAATGTGATAGCTCTTACAGATCTTCATAAAAAAAATAAACGTTTTATCTCTCTATATTTTTATAACTACACGTGCACATATAGTGTCAGTGTGTGTTCTACTTTATAGAGCAGCAACTCTAACACCTGGAAATGAGTAGTTAGCCAGAGCAGATAACAGGGAATTAGGCTATTAATCTGCTTAACAAGGACATATGCCAAAGTAGTTTAAATTGTGCTAGTTTGCAGTTCTATTCTTATGTAAGAGGGATTCAAATTTAGCAACATGTGCAGGGGTAAAAAATTGTGTAAGACTATAGTTCATTCAAAGTCCAAATGCAAGTGCAGTAACTGTCCTATTTCAGTGTTTCACCCATTAATAGACAGGCTTGTGGTCCAATATGAGCTGGGTTTACACCAGCTGGGATGGTATAGACTTGATTGATGTGCAAAGCTACATTTTTCAGCAGATATTCCATCTGTTCTCTTGTCTGATCCTCTACTGGCAAATCAGTCATGAGAGTCTGCTGTTATCATACTAGGGAAATATTTCTATTTTGATTTTTTAAATTTTTATTCTATTTTAATTGGGCAGTTGTGTGTCCCACTGACACTTCTGTTTTGAATAACAAGAAAACAAATTTGCTGTGAGCATGGTGGAACTTTTGCCACCCTGCTGCTCATTTGCTCTAGGGCAGGTAATTCTCAGAGACTTAGTGACCTCTGAAATTGTAGGTCAGTATTCTTTGGCCTGGGAACATCTATCACATGGAAATGTTGTGGATTAAACAAGGAGAAGAGAGGGAAGATTAATATTTAGTTTGTGAAATATTTCTTATGTGAAAACCCCAGCAGGTAAAAGATCATAATTTTCTTGGTTTTTTCTTACTTGGTTTGATATTGCTTTTATTTTATCCTTCCTCCCCTCTGGAAGATTTCTAGGTGTGAGGAAAAAAGGTGGCAGCGACTTTGCAACATCCATCTGTAGATGATGCCTGGGTTAAATACTGCTCAGCCAGTTGCTGAATGGTGGTGGTTTTGTCAGGATCAGAGGAAAAACCATCTTCTGAGAGCTGTGCTTGTAGCCAGGGGAAGACTGGTTGTACAGATATCAGGTTTGGTCAGATTATTCTGCCATCTTGTGGGTAATTCGAGGATGTGGAGGGTTTTTTCTTATTCGTTTTAGAAATGCAAGTTTTATATCTCTGTAGCTTAATATTTGCAGGAAGAAAATTTTGGTATTGTTATAAGAGAGGATTACAGGTGAAAAGAACACAATTTCCAAACTCATCAGGTAATTGTGTGTTTGTATCCTATTATGCAGCTTAGTTATTTCTCCCTTTTTCAACTCTTTTTTTAAGGAATACATTTGCTACTTATGACACTTAACAGCAATAAGAAGGCAAATTTAAATCATATTTTCTGGAGTGCAGCTCCTTGTCTATTAGGAAAAAACAACAAACACTCCACCTCAGTAAAACAGAATGAACAACCGCCCGCTTTTGCCTTAAGTACTCCTTTTAGGGCAGAAAATATTCCTTTTACAGCTTGACTGCTGTATCTTTGTATCTCTATTGCTGATGAGTACTGTGTGACCTATTGCTGTCCTGCTCTGCTTCAGTCCTCTGGTGGGTTATTTCACAGCAAATTATTGGACATTTCTATACTGAGAGCTAGGAAGGGCTGCAAGAAGAGCTTATGCATAACCATAGAATTCTGTAGCTCACAAATTGGGTCTAGCAGGCAGTATCTCAGTCTGTGAGCTGTTATGTACTGAAAATAAACAAGTGATTTGTGTTGTGTATATTTCTGATGGTAAAAAAAAAAGGCATGGAGAAAAGGCTACTTGATGGTGTAGATATCAACATAACATATTAAACTTAATGAATCTAGACCCATCTCTTTGTGCAATTCAGAAAAATAACTTTTGGAAGGCACTGGGTGAATTCTTGTTGCCTTATTGTTATCGCAGAAGTGTGCAGGCTCTAGCTGAGAGTAATGAGTTGTAAGAAGTGATATCCAAACATATCATAAAATCATAGAGAAGTTTGGGTTGGAAGGAGCCTTAAAAGGTCATCCACTCATCCAATTGAGCCCCCTCTGCAATGAGCAGGGACATCTTCAACTAGATTGAATGTATGTGTGTGTATATACACACATATATATATAGATAAGAAGTAATGTCTAGTACCCAAAGAGTTTACCTTTAAAGCAGGCCAGAAAGAAGAAGGAAGAACAACAGGCATTTTACCTTCATTTTAAACTAGGGAATTAGTACAGCAATATTGTGGTGAGACTGCTGGATCTTGGACTTTATTTCCTTTTTCCAAGACCCCTTTCATCTTTACACTTTTACATATTGTGAATTATTTACAATGGCAGCAGATCAACAGGAAAATAGTACAAGTGAAGGGTAAAAAAGCAGCTCTAAGGTCCAGTTTAAAGAAAAAAAACTCCAAATCTTTCTACCTTTCTCTGAAGCTAGCAAACATGCAGAGTCAGCTTTACAGGCTACTGTTCCTTAGGATACTTTTCCTCTGATGGAAAACAGAAGGAAAATAAGTGTTTTTAAAAAATACTGCACAAAGGATATTCATAGTTTATTTTGAATGAGGCCCTAGAGGCTGTGACACAAGGTAGCTGCTTCTCCTAAGGAGCCAGAGCTATTTGCTGGAGAAATATCCCTGAGTGCCTTGTTCCTCCTCTCAAAGAAAACAGAGCTTGTGTTTGGTTCTTTATTATTAAAAAATACAGAGGTTCTGACAGGTGCTGTCAGTTTTACCTCTGCTGCTTAAAGCTGACCCTTCCCCAGGTGTCTGTCTCTGAAAAAAGTTAATTTTCCTGTCAGCTCTTCAGCTCCCTCTGTTCCCTACCTGAGGTAATATCTGTGGTGTTGTGTTTGCTGGTGAATTAATCAACTACAGCAGACTCTGAACTGTGTCATTGGAGTAGTTTTATTTTGGAGTAGGTTTGCTTTTCTTGATTTTTATAGGGAAAAGTTTTATGTAGAAGGGAAGACTGTAAGTGATGGCAACTGTTTACTCAAGTGAACCCAAGTTCAAAAGGTTGTATATGAAAAGACATGTAATTGATTTTTAGCTGTAAATGGGGAAATACTTTACAGATCCCAGACTACTTTTTAATCTCATCAAAAGTGGGTTTTGTGGTTTGCTGTTGTGGTTAAAATAATTTGTTGGACTTGTAAGAGAAAACAAAACCGGAAGAAGCAAGTAGTACTGAAATAGGACATTAAAAATAAGATGAGAACTAAAAGAACTAAAGAATTCACTCTGCTTCTTAGGTGGCAGTACTGTAGTTGACATGCAAAAATGACAATTTACATTAAATTTTCTAAAAATTAGTTTGGAAGGAAGTTAAATAATTGGAATAACTTCTTAAGAGGTTGTAGTGGCAAGGTTTTAAGAATCTCTCACAAATATTGCAGAGAGAGCAGGAACAAGACAAGAATGTTGAAGCTCGAACATGGTCAGCAAAACCCCAGGCATAAGACAAATCAGATATGTTGTCCTTGCTAAAAGGCAAATGAGATAATTACAAAAACACAGCTACATCAACAAAAAACAGAGGACTTGCAAAGTAACCGCTCAGAGTAATTGTAAAGGGAAAAAAAGCTATAATTTTGCAGAGCTGGAGTAAAACCCACTTACTCAGGGCACTGTGATATCAAAAAAGATGCTGGTACCAGACACCTGGTATACTGATTTGTGAAATATTAGTTGAATTAGAAGTAATTTTATTTTTGAGTTTATATAGTGCTTCTGGTCATCTAACAAGATATTAAGCTCTTTTTTCAGCTCTTTTGGTTCAGATCCCTACTACAAAGTCATCGGCCTCTTTGCCTTAAAATAGATCCACTCTATCCTGCTTCTTAGCTGATATTTTCTATATTCTCAAATCATTTTCCCAGAGTGGAGAAACCAAACCATTTTGACAGAATGCTAACAGACATCCAAACAAAACTGCAGCATGAGAGAGATCTCACCCTCTCAATGCTAGTGGAGAAACTAAGAGACCTTAAATGAAATTGGTATTTTAAAACTAGATTTGTGACCTTTATTGCTGCACATACCTTGTTCTTTACAAATAAGATGCCCTTATTTACATTTGGGAGCTTAATTCTAATTGAGAACAGCTGGGTGTTCTGTGCTGCAGAGAGATGATGGGCTATGTGCTAGCACTTAATTAAAACTTGTAATGATAGTCAATTGTCATTCTACAGATACTATGATGCTTGAATGCCAAGGAGTGGATTTTGCTATTTAAAACTCTATGTCCTGCTAGGCTCCTGATTAAGCACAGGCTCTGTGCAGAGCCTACCAATATGTTGTATCTGGGGTTTAAAATCTGCATAGTGATTTGTATGTCCAAGCTGCAAAGCTGAAAGATGCAAAGGATACAAGAATCATAGAGCAACCACTAGATTGGAAGAGATGTCTGGAGGTCATTTTGTCCAACCTCCCATTCAAAGCAGGACCAGCTTCAAAGTTGGATGCAACTTTGCCAAGATCATACAGCTGAGAATTATACAGACAGAATTAGAGTTCCAACATGTCTTTGATGTAAAGCTGTTAAACAAGCCACCAGAATCTGTTTCACATACTCCATCTGTGAAGCAGAGATAATTCTTGCATAAATAAGCCCAAAGTATTTTGATCTGTCTGGGTAAAATAAGAGCTTGAGACAGGAGCGGTTCCCTTCAGTACTCGGGTAAAATTATTTTTTTCTCCTTTTCTTGAAGATGTGGAGGAAGTATAAAAGAAATGTTGCATTTCCTGTCAGTATAAATGAGGGTTGCAAGTACTACTAATATCCTTTTCATTGAGTAAATAGGTCAGAATCATATTTTCTTGCTATTTAGAGTTTGTGGCTGTTCAGCCACTTAGGGGAGATACTGTATTTGTGACTGCGAAAATTCTGAAAGCTTCTATTTTTGTCCAGTTCATGCAACTATTCACATCAGGGAGCATAGAAATACAATCCTATAACATTATTTATATAAACTGAAACAAAAAGGTCATATTCTAACTGTGCTAGCTTTAGTCTTCTCCCTGAACACTGATGAATAATTAAGGAGACTCAAAATGCTCATGTTAGTGACAATAGTTGTGCAGGCAGCTAAGTCCAAACAAGAATCCCCACATTGAAAGCACAGTTGCATGTTCTGACTGGGCAAAAGGTTCTCTGGCTTTTTTACTGATAACACTGGGCTTAAATCTTCTACACATAGCAATCAATTCTCAAAACCCTATTTGAAAGCCTTCTTGTTATACTAGCCTTCAGTCCTGCTGCAAAGGGAAAGAAATCCACAGGGTGTAATTTGACTAAGATCATGTCAGTCAATGACAAAAAGAGGGAAATAGTTATACCCCCTCTCTGCCTTCTAACTTTTATTTCAGCCTTGTAGTGTAGATTGGCAGAGCAAGGCCAGGGCAGGCAGATCAACTGGCACAGAATATGGGGGCTAGGTATGAAATACAGGGATCCTGGCAGATGGGAGGGATTTTGAATAGCAGAGTTAAGGCAAGGGATGACAGAAGGATTGATGAAGAAACATCTTTAATATCAGCAACTCTCCTCTTTATTTTTTTAGCAACACTTTTGCCATGATAAATATGAGTTTAAATTTTCTTTTAGGATTTTTCAGTTTTTTCCTCCTGCCTCTGGGCTTTTTGTCTTCTGCTTTTTTATATTGGTCTTTCTGGTATTTGCAATATTTCCTAATTTATTTTCTTCTGGCAGTTTTAATTGCTATGCTGTTTTACTTCCCTGCCAAGTCATTAATGGCAAGACATGTAGAATATGTCACATTTGTCAGGAATAAGTCAGGTTTGTGCTTCCTTTAACTAGGAAAATATTTAAGTGTAGATGTAATGCTTGCATTTACTGATACACCTCCTCACATCTATAAATGCAAGCTTTATAAATATTCTTTATTTGTTTTCATTTGCTGACTTTTAAAAGGTGAAACACTTACATCTTGCAGAAAAAATAGTTCTGTTCCATTATTTGGCCTGTAATTGGAGCTGAATTTACTGACAATTGTTGCAGCAGCCCACTTGTTAGAGGGTAGAAATGAGCTCAGACACAGACTCACAGACTTCTTCTTTATCACAGCATGAAAAGGGTCCTGGTTTATTCCTCTTTACAGCTCAGCCATCCTGACTCCAACCATTCCCTGACTCTGGCTGCAGCAGCTCCTGCTGTAGGTTTCCCATGCAGCCTCTGACTGCTGGTTCTTTCCTGCTGAACTCTGACTGCAGGGATCAGTTTGCAGCCTCTGACTGCAGCTTTTACCCAGCCAGACTGTGGCTGCAGGTTCCAACAACAGGCTCTGACTGCACACCCAGACTCACCTCACAGCAGGGATTCTCTCTCCTCAGGATTCCTCCTTTTCATGAGCCTCTTGTTCCCTCTTCCTCAAGGCTCCTCCTCCTTCATAATTCTCCCTCACCATCTAACCCACTCCCTTTTATCTCACTCATCCTTATTGGACTCAGCTGTTACTTATCAGGGGTGAGGTCACCTGTATTCCCTTCTCCTACAACAATCACAAGAATTTTTTTTGTATTTGTTAAAAACAGTACCAGATTTGCCTTTCTTTCCTCTCATAGCTTCATATCTCTTAAGGCATGCATGTCTTGAAAAAGGAGTATCTCTCTCTGAAGTCCAGAAGTTTTTAGGGACATATGGTCATATTTAAAAGTCCTCTCTTACCTTCAGTCAGGGCAATGCATTACATACCTCTGCCACTTGATGACCTGCTAGTTCTGTGCTCTGCTTGCTTCACAGAAGGCACATTTTTATAAAGCAGTGCAATACCTCTAACATTTGATGTGCCTCATTAATTTCTGCAGCCTCCTCATTTATTAAAAGTCCTTAGTTGTCTTCAGTTTTATTCTTTCCATGATTTGTTATAACCCATCCAATTTTCTCTTAACTGATTTGACTGCTCTAATTCATTCTGCATTTTGGCTGCCCTTCTCTTTGCTGCAATAACACACTCAGTGTATTTGTATTCTGTTGCCAGCATTACCCAATTTTCCTTTAGTCTTAGATTCAGTATTAGTCCCTGGTTGCTTCCTATTCCTTGTATTCTTTTCCAGATCTTTTTTTCTGTACAGCTGATAACAACCCTGCTTCAAAAGGAGTTTTCACAAAAGGTTCCATTTCATTTTTGTTGAACTTGAATGACAAATTACAGAAATGACAATTTGTAGACAGGTAAATGTGAGTCTGAATGTTTAGTCTGAGTATGGGTTACTCTGGTCAGTCTAAATGGGGATTACTACAGATTCTGGTCTGTGTTAAAACTCCAATGAGGTAGAAAGATAGTGACAATTGACTGATTGTGATGTTGCTGGTCTGTTAGTCATGGCTCTGTATTCTTTTTTCTTTGAAATGCTTTCCAGTGTATTTGCCATTTCTAATGACAGCTTGATGCTTTTTGTTATACCAGGTGTTAAATGAGGTGAGCTGTACACTGCCTGACACTGAGTAGCTTTAATATTTTATGCTGCTGGAACATGAAGGGTGTTACCAGAACAGATGGACACCTACTGTCCTGCAAGTGATCCTCCCAGGTGAAAACAAAAGGTCAAGAATCTACTGCAACCCTTCCATGTGTTTTATAATTTAGGAGAGCTGTTTAAACTCCAGCCGGGGTTTGAAAGAAGCTCTTCTGAAAAAGACCTCCTGCCTATGGGGAGAATTAATTTTCTTTTGAGTGAACTGTCAATACTGTGCTGACCATTGGAGCTGGGAACAACTTGTCTCTAGTTGATCCTTATAAAATTAGCAGGAGTCATGGGCTGACATCTACTGAATTTATGGAGGAGTTGTTTATCATCAGGTGCCCATTGCTCAACCTCTACCAGCTGAAACCTGTTGAATTTGCCTCTGCTAGTTTACAGTAGATTTCTTCCACAGCACTGTGATCAAGGAAGCAGGGTTTATATATTTCTTTCTTCTGTAGGCAAAGTGTAATGACTGGCTGGAAGATCTTGGTTTGTTTAAGCTGTTCATTTTAGTTTTCAAACCGAGCAGATGAGACATTAGGATTCTATCAGCCAGTGCTAAGGTAAGACAAGTCAGGACTGAGTGATAATAGGTGAAGTGTGATCAATATTATATATTAAAATTTTAAACTTGTCATCAGCGCTAGGATAATGTAAAATGTGGTGGAAGGGGCTAAATTATTGCAAAACTGCAAAGTGAGGGACTATCCCAAAGACATGAACTGACAACTCAGGAAAGCCTCTCCTGGAAAGCTGCAATGCTTGGGGGAGTGGGTAGCAGAATGGGCACCTCTAATGCAGTAGTTTGTGGACATACAGAGAACACTGACATCATTGTAAAGGTCTCCATTGATGTTTGCACTTGGAAAGCATTGTGGACCATTCTGCAAGATTTGTTTTGACATCTGTCTTCCCCTTTGCTTCCTGAGAAGATTGTGTTCAATGGAAAGGGAAAAAAACTCTTGGATGTACAGTTTAGGAAGCTGACAACAAATGGAAGCTTGAAAAAGGTGATAATGTTTTTTTCCCCTGAGTAATGAATTGCTTGCATGTTTGAGGAATGAAATAAATTCTATACAAACTAGCAGAAGATAAAAAAAATGTTTATGTTTTGGCTCTAGCCAAATAAATGTGTTTAAATCCAAGCTTTTTTTTGGTCCATTTCACAAAACTCACAATTAAATGAGACACTGTCAGGACCAGTTTACTACTTTAAAGGAAGGCAGTTTAGAATCTCTGCCCTGTGAAAAGTCAGTTTACTTTTTCTTTATTGGGTCTTGAATTTTGAAGGAATGGTTAATTAGGAAGGTACCTGTCAAATGCTAAACCCCTAAAGTGATTAGTCTGGATTGTGTAGTGCCCTGTGTTGACTTACCTTCATTATCATCCATGAATCATTAAAAATATTGAATATTTGTGCTATACAAAAAACCAATTGATTTGAATCAAGGTGAAAGCAATGCCACAGTACAATTAATTCTAATTCCTATACCATTTATAGGAACAGACTTTATGTGGTTGTTAATAACTAAGATATAATTTTCTATAATTCTTTATACAGTTATTCATTAAAACCCCGACAGGAAATTCCTCCAAATTATAATATTATATAAATAGACTGGGTTAATACAACTGCTATTTGAATTTCTGTGAACAACGCTGTAATTTAAAGTAAGTTCATGCAGTTTTTATACTCTCAGTCAAACTAGTTTAATTTAATCCACTCCCTAACTTACATGTTATGTAAACCAATGTTCTTCCATGGGTATTTTTGCTCTGTGAGTGGAAGACATTACCTTAGATACGCTTCTAAAATTGATTTTAACTGCCCACTTAACCAAAATTTAACCCTATTCAACTATCCCGATGAAGGTGTGGTCAAGATTTCAAAGAGCATTGGAAAGATTGATGTCTTTGTTTGTAATGCACCTGCTGTGTACAGGATAAAAACTTTGTTCAGCTGGCCCTCTTGGTATAGGAGAAGGGCTTCTTCATGTAAGAGCTAAAAGGGTGAAACAAACAAAATTAAAAGTCCCTAATATGAAATTGTTGCTGATGTAGATTTTAGGCATTCTTTAGGGGATCAAAGCAAGGGCTACTTTAACATTTAGGAAAAGCTGGTTGATATAAGAGTGAAATGCGGGTAAGAGTGAGTGAGCTCTTGTTTAGGTAGTGTTGAACCACTACTTGTGTAATACAAACTATCACTGAGAAATGCCTCTGTATGAGAGACGGTGGCAAATGCTTCACCAGTTTTTAGAAGGACTTTGGATAAGGTCTGGAAAATTGCTGACTGGTGAGTCTGATGTCCCTAGAGGGAGAAGGAAACCATGGATAAATGAAATGTATTCAGGAAGAGCTAGTGTACCTTCTGCAGGAAACAGCCATGTCTCATGATTCGGATGTAGTCCCCTGAAGGAATCATTGTGTGTTTGACAAAGGTGATCTAACTGAGGTTGACTTTAGGTCTTCAAAATTCCTCCAAAATATTTAGAGAAGCCAAACTGCCATAGGATAAAAGGAAAGGTCTTCACATATATTAGTAACAGTTGAAAAGACCGGAAAGAGAAGGTAGCAACAAATGTTCCATTTTCTCAGTGTAGGATTTTCACCTGGCAAATTCCACTGAGATCTGCATGAAGACCCATATTATTCAATGTAATCAGTCTAGGAAACAGAGTAGAGAGGGAGGTGGAAACATTTGCTGATGGCATTAAGTTGTGCAGAGCAGTAAAGGAGAAAACTGTCTGCAATGAAGAAAGGTCTTGCAGCATGAAGTGATAAAATGGAAGATTAAATTCACTGTAGAGAAAGGTACAGCAACAGAGATGAAGAAACTCATTCTTAGCTTTATGTATGTGATGAAGAGTTCTGAATTGGCTGTTACTAGGCAGGAAAGAGAGCGCAGGTATGAGTATTGTAATGACAAGTTCAGAGCTCTGTGATGATTACAAAAAAAACCCCAAAAAAGCATATAGGTGTTGGGAGTGATAAATATGGGAACAAAATAAATATCATACATTTTCTGATCTCAGAAGCTGATAGCAGAAAGAGGAACAAGGAAGACTGAAGTGACTAGATGAGAAGTGACTACAAAACTAATGACTCTAAAGTCTCTGGGAGTCTGCTGATGGGTATTGAAATTGAAATTTATGAAACGATGAGCAGCAGTGAGAGATGAGATAGGCTCCAAGTGATCATTGTCTTTTCTGCACTGTGGAAGAAAAGCACCAAAATGAAGTCTCAAGATGTTCAAAACAAAGAAACAGAATCCAGTGTGTTCACATAGTGTGCACCTGACATGTGGAATTTGTTGCCAAAGGATATTGTCCATGCTAAAATCTCTGTGCAGGTTCAAAATCCTGAAAGACTTCATCCAAGTTTGTTAAACACAATCATTAGACTTCTAGCTGAGGAAGTTACCTCCCCAAGTCACAGACCATTGGAAGCTGGGGGAGCACTGGGATACATCACTGCATGTTTGTTCAGCTCTTGTGCACTACTCTTCCCTAAGCCTCTGTTAGGCTACCATTTCAGGAGAGACTAAATGGACTATTTTTATGTTCTGAGATATCGAAGATTGCAGAGTAATTTTTGTAAGCTGTTAATTTGTGTTTGTATGGTATATAACTAGATAGAACCTAAGCAAGCCCTTCTGTGTAAACTAGCATTTGGTGACATTAAGAGAGAGAAACACACAGATGCTATATTGTGGGACATGGACAAACAAGAACATGACACAATAACATACAGAAGATGTGTCAGAATGTGGTGAGGCTGGGACTTACCCTTGAATTTATCACTGTTCAACGAGGCCTTGTTCTCAGTTTAGGTATCTCACTTCTATCATCAGGGAATTGCTTGAACTAAAATTAAGTTCAAAGGTGTTAATGCCAGAAGGAAAGGGAGATTTTTGTCTCCTGCCCTCTGGTAAAGTTATGTAATTGTGTTGCCAGTACATTTTTCTGTTATAGGTGACAGCATCTTTAAGCATTATGGTTTCTGAATGGGACATGTGGGGACCTGCTGGTAATCAGAGCTGGGGAGCAGAAAATTAGTAAGGAACCTGCTCCTGTATTATAGGTCATAGAACAACAGAGCAGAAACTACACCTATCCCCTGCTACCACCTAGATTGTCTAGAGGATGTGCAGGCTTTGCTGTTTCTGTGTGATACAAACATGCAAACAAATTCTTCCAGATGTGGAAACAGTTTCTTCTACAGGAGGATGTTTGACCTTTTTGGAGAAGACTATTTTGCTGTGGAATCGATATGTTATTAATCATA
This sequence comes from Hylia prasina, assembly GCA_013397195.1. NCBI lineage: Eukaryota > Metazoa > Chordata > Aves > Passeriformes > Sylviidae > Hylia > Hylia prasina. The sequence continues at coordinate 1,126,177 of VYXD01001702.1, read as the reverse complement.
ATATTTACAATATTGCACTATAGTGCTTTCAATGTCCTGGGTGTGAAAATTTTCTTGGATAACAGGGTTTTTTAAATTCTACACATAGGACAAAGCTGGCTGAAGCTGCCCTGGGTGATAATGGAAACAGCAGCTTTGACTGAAGGGGTTTTTTTTCTATCAGTTTTCCTGTTCTGGGTAGGTAGTGTCATAGCTTGCCCTTTTAAAAGTGCCTTCCCTCTCTCCCACTTTGTTCATACCCTGGGAATCACAAAGGTAACTTCGAGAGGACTTGCATAGCTGTCCTTTCTTTCCTTGCATGAATGTGTGTTTCCCCTGGGAAATATTCACTCCTTCCCTTAGGTGTCACTGTTTATCGTTGCTAGACTCACACAGGCTCCACAGGCATTCAGAGTCTGGCTGAATGGTGATTTTGCTCCATCCCTCAGGAGTCTTGGCAAGTGTAATGTGTGTAGCCTGCTCTGCCAGTCTGTGCTGCCTCACATACTTGTCTCCCTCCTACATCAGAGAATAGCAGTGACAGCCTGTGTGAGGCTGTTACCAGAGATCTATATTAGTGCAATGTTATAAAAGATACCTTGCCAGTAATTTCTCATGTGGGATATGCCTTAAAATGGGCTTGATGGTTGTATGTACGTATTTTCTTTTAAAAAGAGTGATACTGCTAGTAAGCATGAAATTTCTCAGAAACCTAAGCTGTGAGCCCTTTAATTTTTAAAAAAATCTTTTCAGTTTTGCTTCAGCAAGATGTCAATTCTGGCAAATTTTTCCCTTTCTAGGTCAATTTTTTTTTCATATCATTTTATTAAGAAAATTAAATCAATGTTTATGTATATAAGTGATGGAAAAAAATATTGTTGTCAACACTTGCCATTTACCCAAGAATTAATTCTTATCTCAAACCATCTCTCTGATGGCTTGGGTCATTATACTGACTTCTAAGCAAGCACTTTCATTTCTTCCTGCTTCATGCAACTGTAGCATACAACTTCAAAACTTGTAAAATTGCCAGGGAGGGCTATTTCACCTGCCATCCATCTATTCCTACAATGAATATCTAACACTGTCACACCCAGAACCTTGAGCTATTTAGTTATATTCAGTAGTTCTCACTCATTACCACTGAAGTTGGGAGTCCTTTGCAAAATCCTCACTGTGTGCAACAAAGAAGGCAAGCTGTGCCTAGCACCACCTCCTCAGGAGATTGCTTGCTTTGGTAGACAGGAGTTTTAAATGATTTTTATGCTTGCAGAAACCTCAATTGTTTTTACAGGAAGCCTAAAAACCTAATAACTGCAAAAGTTGAACTACCATGCATAAGAAGTTTACAGTATTGAATGTTTGCGACATGAGATAAAAATAAAACTGGAAGGAAACTAGTGAGCTGTGAAGGTCTAGGTGATTGGGTTTTATTTTTCTTTATTTGTTTTATGTTGTGAAGGTATTAAAGAAAATTTCTCTTGGGGTGGAGTCTCTTGTTTTTAATCCAAGAATGACCTAGCATTATGGGGGGAAAAAAGTAGATCAGACTGGCTAGCGGATTACCCAGGGAAAACTCTGGTATTTTTAACCATGCAAATAGCTAGTCATCTGTTTTGAAATAAAGAGGATTACTTTTGCTTGATAGCTCTGTGTTGTGTTTTTGCTGTGCCCGGAGTATGAACCCTGCAGCCTCCAAATAAGGGGAAAAGGGCCGTAGATCACATCATAGCTTTAGCTGCAGGAAGAAAATGCTGTGGTCATTTACAATGTTAAATCTAGGTTTGGACAATTGTGTGCATGCTAGCTCATTGATGGCTGCACAAGCAAGAAATGCAGCAGGGATTGCTACACTCCTCATATGGGAGATTTCATCCTCAGTAAATGGAAAACAAAAAACAAAGCCCATTTTTCTGTCCACAGGCAGAATTCCTTTTTATTTCACCAACAAGTAAATCAAGAAGCCATCTGTATCTCCTGCGGGGTTCAAATCTCACAGCCAGTTTCTCCATGACCTGGGAGCAATGCACATACACAAGGAAAATGGGTAGCACCACTTCTTTTCAATTACAAAGGGAACTTTTCCCCCTGTTGCTAAGCTATATGTCTCTTGTTATAACTCTCCTAACAGTGCTGGTTTAGGAGACTTGTTGATTTGGCAAATTAATAATTCTAAATTACATATGGAAAAGGGTGAATTTTGCTCCTGTTGAACTGTCTGAAAGGCTTGCAAAAATAAGAGGAGAACTATCTGCAAAGAGAGTGTCCCTGGGGATTTTCACAATACTGGCCAACCTGCTTTTGTACCAATAACATGTTACTGACATTTAAATGTTATTTTATGAGGCTATAGTCAGCGGGAAGAATTTTTTGTTATTTCAGCTGAAAGGAAGTCAAAGCTCAATGTCATTTCTGGTATGTATATCTTAAAACTGAACACTAGTATAGTGTTCACTGAAGGTTGTGTCTTACTTATCTGATACTTATCTTTCAAGTAGGATACTAATACAGTCTTGTTCTAGCAGAGGCCATAGGATAAAACCATTCTAACTGCAAATGGCAGACAGGTCTATTAAAAGAAGACCAAGTCATCTTGCATGAAATGTGAGTGGAACTAATAACGTGACTGCTTGCCTTTTTTTGTTTGTTTGTTTAGTTTTGTTTTGTTTTTTTTTTTTTTCACAATCAAGGACCACAGATACTTTTGCAACTTTTTCTCTTTTCCTGTCTTCGTCATTAATTTTATCTCACCTCTGAATACCCATGACTTTGAAGTGCATGTTTTTCCAAGTACATACGACCAAGATACATGGGTAGAAAGTGTATTTTGAAACTGTTTCTAGCTGGTTTGTTGAGTGCATTCAATTAGAAAAGACGTCTGGCCAATTTTTCTCTTCTGTGTTGTTTGGCTTCTGTTGAGTCTTGAATTTTAAGGTATTCTGAGAAAAGCATGAACAGAAGAACATTATATGTATTGGCTACAGAAGTACAATGCTATAAAGAAGCAGTCTGAAGATAAGTGATGTCTCTTCTAAACATTCTACGAATTAACTAATTACAGATATCATCATCTGCCACTAATTTTAAAATATGCTTAGAGAAATTTTTCTTAAGAGAACTTGGAACAATGCACTGTCAAAGGTGAATAACAAGAACAACTCCCTGCCCTGTACACTCCCTACCCACTTATGCAGCGTGCTGTTTGGTTTGGTTATTTTTTTCAATTCTGTTTCTATGAAGTCATTACTTTTACTTTAGAGAGGCCTAGTTTATGATTATTTTTTTAAAGCTTGAGTTTGGCATTACTACAATGGCAGGAAGGGAAGGAATCATGGTGTGTATGGGAATGGAATAGCACTTATGCCCTCACCCTTCCTTACCGGTTTGGCAATTTCTGTTTCAATGACTCTGACAAAACCATGGACATTCATGTGATAGAAGCACAAAGAGCAGACTGGTCAAGTGATACATTTGGATATCAGATATGCACAGCAAACTAGAGTCTAGTCCTGTGGCAATGAGTTTCTTGACTTGTCCCAAGAATGTGGCTTTAATATCTTAAGAAACCATTTTATTTCAACAACAAAGTCTGTGTCTTCCTTGTCAGGATAATCCAATGATACAACTTGGATGCACATTTTCCTCATGTCTGTAAGTTCAATTATGAGTTTTGTATCAGTATTTTTAGTCTGCTCTGTGTGGTTTATTCACGTTGGGAATTTAGTTGTTCAATTACTTGCCTGCTTTAATTAAAGTAACATTGCAAGCTGTCTGCCTTGGTAACCTCTTTGCCAAAAAAGTTCTCCAGAGGTAGAATTCTTCAGGGTTTCAGCTATGCTTTCTTGGTTCTTAATGGGGAGTTTGTTCAGTCTCATGTGACACTGCATGCTGCCCCTTGGATCCAACCATTCTGTGTTCCCATGAGGCTGTTTCTGACAGCTGACTGGCTGACCAGACAGTCTGGCAAGAGAGGAAGAAGAAGGAGTGCTGTTGGTGTTGGCAGAAGTCAAGAACTTCACTAGGAGTCAGATTTTTGAAGATAGACTGCATTCAATTGCTCCATCTTCTACTGCACCAGGTACTCTGCGAGGGAGAGCTATGCCCCACTGTGGGGTGCCTGCTGGTCTGCAGGAATGGAAATAGCTTGAGAGAAACTGGAGGAGTAATTCTCCTTGGGGGCTAGAGTTTGAATAGCTCAGTGAGCCATCATTCACTTAACTTAGTGAAATAGAATAGGAAGAGGAGGTTGTCATTCCAGCTTCTGGTAGTTATCATTTTGGAATATCTAATGAACAGAGTGAGGTGAATCAAGTCACCCAAGTATGTCTGACCTCTTGCATAACAAAATGAGAATGGTTTTCTTGAAGGCTTCTTGTGGACCTAATGAGTACTGTGACTGGTATGAAAACAAAGAAGGTTAGAAAATGTTAGGTACAATTCTAAATAATTCTCTGCAGTACGCCAGCTTTTGTCTTGTTCACCACTTGTTCTCTCAGCTTTTATATCTTAGGATAAGGTTTGAATTTCCTGAATTCCTGCTCACAATCTGTTTCTACTATCTAGAGAAAAAAAAGACCGTGAAAATTATTTCCTTATTTCAGGCCTCTCAAGCCCTGCATAGCGTGCAATTTTGTTTATAGAGACAGAAAGGTCAGATGAAGCAGGCATCCATTTGCTATCCTCAGCAGCTGGTTTGATAATATTATTCATTCTCAGGACCATATCTCCTTCCAAACCAGATCTTCTCATAGAGGTAATGCCATAATCTTATCAACACTTTGAGAACTTTAATATTCTCTCTATGATTGTCTCTCCTAACAGTTTTAAAAGATCATTTATTCAGTGACCCTACTGTCTTAGCTTGTCTCAGAAAAGTGTTTGAAGAGAACTTGAAGAGTTTTACTACCTAATGAAGCAATGCAATTCATTCTCCTCTGTCTCTTACAGTGTCTCAGGAAGAAACTTCCAATTTCTTCCTTTGTTCTTCACTGCCAAGAAATAGAGGAACACACGAGCCTAGTTGCCCACAAATCACAGCAGGAAGTTATAAGCTCTAGCAGTGGTATAGCTTTTAGAAACCTCTTGAATGGTAATGAAGACATAAAAAGGAAAGAAAGAAAGAAACCACAAAGTGGTTCAACAGTTTCACAAGCAGGGGACAATTATGGTACACTTTACTCCTTCTCCTACAACACCTGTGAAAAATGCCATCTGTCTTCTAGAAATTATGTCCTTTATTGTTGAGTCAATTTTTCTTTACAAGTCTCTTCAGACCTGGGACCATGGCTAAGCAAGCTGCTCCTTGCAGTAGCTTTAGCTCTTGCAAGCTGGCCCATCAGGTAACTTTTGCAACACCTTCATGCTTAATCCTTTTCCATTCCTCTCACCCACATGCACCTGGAAATTAGAAGGAAATTCCAGTGTGGCTAATTTAGCCACTAGCAATAAGGAATAACTTCCTCAACAAAAAAAGTCCTAGTGACATAACTTATTCTGCCTGTAATCCACCTTTCAAAGATTCTGTTACCAGAGATCTTCCAGGATCATATTCCTGAGTCTGTCCCTCATTAAAGGAAGCAGCTGGACTGATCACTTTCAAAACCTCCTCATTTATGTGAGGGGTAATGACTGTTTTACTCTAAACACTGAATGACTAATGACTATAGATAAACATGGGGACTTGATCACATTGATTGTCCTGCCTGAAGACTTAGCCACAGCATATTACACCCCTCTCCCATCCTTCGTGTCTGTTTTTCTTCCCAGGAGAAAGGAGTATGGAGTAAGGAGTGGGAAAAAGTGGTGGGGGGAATCAGAAAGTTTGTGAATGCCTGTCTTGATATGGTGGCAGGATGCAGAGACTGCAGTGAGACAAAATGGCTGGGAAGGACTCTGCATTTAAGGTATTCTTAATTAATTCTGCAGTTAAAGTATAGAAATCATTTATTATGAGAAGAAAAATTAAAGAAGTTGCTACTAGAAGCATGTACAAGGAATTTGACAGTTTGGAGCCCTTTTTAACAGATGCAAAAACTTGAGTTTTTCAGTAGAAATTGTAAAAGTCACTAGTTTAGCTTGTCCAGGACTTACCATATAAAATTTCCTAGGAACTTGAGGTTGTTTAAGGGATGCCTTCTGCAGATCCTCACAGTGCAGGGATACAGGAATGGATTCCTGATGGAAACTGGGATTTGACAGAAAAGGAGAGGGTGATTTAAGAAGAGGTCTAATGATGATAAGTAGCAGCTGTGAAAAAGCTCCAAAGCAGGTACTGAAAAACAGCAAAAAAAACCCCAACAAACAAACAACCCTATCAAACTGGACTGATTTCCAAGTCACACTATGACACAGCTTCCCTGTATTTTTGGGGATGTTAAATTATTCATTTTAGTCAATACCCACTTTTTGGAGATCCAGTTCATATCAGACATGGAGCAGCACGAGGTTCTTTATTAATCAACTGTATCCTATCATATACTCTCTTCCATTACAATAACAAGAAAGAGAAAACCTTTATACACAGATGTTTCTCCTGGTAGATACATTAAACAATTCTGCAGTAATCAGGTGTGTTATCCAGAAGCAAAACTACTTTGATTCCAGAGTTTTACTTTCAAAATCTGTCTAGCTCTAAATTGCATCCCAACAAACATATTTGGCCCTGCCTGACTTTTCACTAAGAATAACTAGACATTTCTGAGTAAGCTACAAGACTTGGAAGCTATGAAGAACCATTTCTACCCTTCTGCCTCATTTCTCCCTCCTTTGTTTCACGTTGTTCTCCTCCCTGAGGCCTGACCAGAGTAAATGCCTGAGTGTCTCATGTTTATTCACCAGGCTGCTGATGATAATCACGATGAAATTTCAGTAGCTTTCAGCTAGGGCAAGTGTTATTTTTTTTAGAAAGCATTTCTATTCCAAGTTATTGCATATGATATCTTAGGCCTTGATCTTATGAAAATCATACTTGATGCCAGGAGTAGTCAGGCTGGTAAAGCCAAGCACATACATAAATGTTGGCAGGATTTGTTCTTTCTTAAGTGTAAGAGTGAAATAACCTAACAAATTGTGTCATACATGTAAGGAGTATTTATCAGGCCCACATGGAACAGCTGTTAATATTTTAGAATTGTTCTCCACGTATCCATGTCAATATATGTACACCCCAGGTGAAGGTTTCTGGGAACAGCCATCATGTGGTGCATTGTAAAATAAACTAGAATATGCTGTTTGTATGTTTGGGTGTGGTTAAAGTGTGGGGATTTTAGGACTGCATCTTGTTGCAGTTACAGGAATAAAAATTCTTCCAGGTTTGTTACAGGAGCTCCTGTCTGCCACCTTGTGTGACAACATCTAAAGTACAGAATTGGATATTTAGAGGAAAACTAGTAGCAATGGTTTTCAGATTTTAGAAATAAGTGCTGTACCTTCAGATCAGTGAGGTATGGACTCCCTTGGAAAAATACTCAGCTGAGAGCTAGAAAAGTTCCTTGGGAGAGAAGGACCTGCACACACATTGTGAATACATAATAATTAGAGAGACCAAACTGAAACATTTCTATGCAGGGATGTAATAAATGAAATACGGGTGCCTGTAGTGCTAACAGATCACAGTTCTGATCTTAAATGAGGGGAACTAGAAAACTCTCATTGAGTCCAAAAAAGCATAAGGAGATCCTATCCTTTATCTGTAAATTAATTGGCAACAGTAGTTTATTTTTTTCATGCTGCTCTCTGGGCTATTTCTCTTTAGCCTGTGGTGATTAAGAGTTAGTAACGTTTTGCCTGTCATAAATGCTCCTTCTTTTTCCTGTGTGGTGTAGACTTTAATGTGTAATTTCTAATTCCATCCTTCCACCGTGAGCTTCTGCTGATCTGGGCAAGTGTTATTGTTTCCAAAGATTATATTATTATTACTCCAGATTATATCAACTGGATCTATTTTCCTGCCCCAAGATACATTTCCTGCTTTCACTGTTGCAGTCCAAATGGACTCCACATCTCTTTACTTAGCTGTGTTCCCAACTGTTAATCCTTAGAGCTACTGCCAGCCTTTAATGGAGTTTTTATCCAGGCAGAGAAAAGGGAGATGCCGAGTTAACTTGGCACTGAGATCAGTAGAAGAGCAAATTCAGCATGCTAAGAACATTGAAGCCCAGATGCATGCAGGTATTTAATTATACAGATTTAAACTTCTGACTCCCCATAGATTTCAGTGGTGAGTTATCCCTCTAATTAAGAGTCACAGCAGATAACTTCTGCTCATTTTACTTGCCTAAGTAACCTAGTAAAAGCAGTGGCACTTCTGGACTAAATAAGGTGAAGTGTTTGAATCCACTACAGATTATGTCAAGGGAGGTGATCCTGCCTCTCTGCTCAGCCTGGTGAAGCCACCTCTGGGGTGCTGTGTCCAAATCTGGGCTCCCCAGCACAAGAGACACATGGAGATGCTGGAGCAGGTCTGGCCAAGGGCAACAGAGATGATGGAGGGACTGGAGCACCTTTCTTACAAGGAAAGGCTGAGGGAGCTGTGCCTGTTCAGCCTTGAGAGGAGATGACTGAGAGGGCAGCTCATCAGTGTCTGTCAGTCTCTGAAGGAGGGATGCCAGGGGGATGGACCAGGATCTGCTCGGTGGTGCTGGGCAACAGGACAGGAGGAACAGGCAGAATCTGATGCCACAAAGTTCCACCTGAACATGAGGAAGAACTTCTTAACTGTGCAGTGACCACACACTGGAACAAATTGCCCAGAGGGGTTGTAAAGATAACTCAGTGGAAATATTCCAGACCTGTCTGGACACAATCCTGTGCTGTGCACTCTGGGGTGACCCTGCTTGAGCAAGGACATTGGGCCAGATGGCCCTCTCTAGTCTCTCCCAAACTTACCCATTCTCTGATTCTGTAAAACAAACAAGTTGTTTAAGTTACTTAGCTTATGAACTTTGTTCATTATCTAAACCTTTTACCAATCCTTATAAATGCAATTAAACATATGTGGAATTAAAACCAAGATATACAAATCTAAAATTAGAAAACTAATTTGTTCTATATTTCTTAGTTTTAAAGGGACAACATTTTTCACCAGATTGAGAAGACTGTGAAAAGTTTTTCATTGAATTAATAAAGTATTTAAAGATAATCTTGATAATTAATGTATTTAAAGCTGATCTTCAAAAACTTGAAATAATGTTGATGAAAGTACATAGGCATTTCTTATAATGTTATACAGATATTTTTACATGTATGCAATGATAGGGTAGACTTCACATCACACTCCAACTTTAAAAGTTTCTCTCTCTAAAGTTATGCATTTACTTCAATCTGCTAATCTAGATTGCCTTATTAGTCAATGGAGAGAAGTAAGGGACTCTAAAATGTCTCTCTTACCATCTTATTAGAGATGGGACAAACCACAAACTGAGAGTTCTCTTTCAGAATGGAGGGGAGTCGGTTCAGCTTGCCTGCTATTTCGATATTTAGCTTTTCAGCAGATGACATTTGAAGAAAGACCACCATTTTCTAAGACAGTAAATCACTTTCCACCAAAGAACTCATACCACTGTATTGAAACAGCGAGTTATTAAAGCTCTAGGAAATCCTCACCATCCTTTCAATATGAGACTTTGGGAAGCACCATAGGAGATTGAAAGTGGTGTGGGAGTAGGGTGTTTTTATGGCGTGGGAAGGATGGTTTTTGATCAAAGACTGGGAAAATGTGTGTCAGTTTGTTCATCCTCTGACTGTAAGAGTTAGAATTCCTTCTTGGATGCATAATCCTTGCTGTGACTTCTGAGGAATGCTAGAAGATGAGAAAGTGGAGAAGAGCATATCACTCGCTCAAAAAATGTTCGTGTGGCTACAAGATGAAGAGCACCTTGTAGAATCAATCCCCACAGCCCCAACCAACTTAATGAAGATTATTCCTGAAGCAATCTATTCATTACTGCTGATCAAAATCTTGTGCCTGCTGAATGTATACCGCCAGACATTCTACTCCCCCAGAATCGCCCCGTGCTATCATCCTACACTGAAAGTTTACACTTCCTCGGTCTGCTCCAGTTTATATCAAATGGAGATTATTAAGTTATACACAGGGGAACAGGTGGGTGGAGCAGCTGGCATGAGAAGTGAGCAGCCTGACAACAGAAAAAAAATCAGGGTAGATTGCAGCACAAAAATTTTTCCTAGGAAATTGCAAATTTCACAATCTGTTCATGAGAACTGATGGTATAGCTCGTGTGCCAGGTAACAAGTCTGGGAGACTCTAGACTTCACTGGAAGCAGACTATTCAAGACCTTCAAAGATCTTGTTAGTTTTGGCTTCAGTCTATTACACTGTATCAAGCAATCCTACTCATTCTGGAAAGCAACCCTTTATGAATTTCTAAAGTAGATTGAAAAGGTCACAGTGGTTTTTCAGTCTTAATTGACTGGCTGGCTGACTGACTGGCTGGTTTACTTGCATTTTTCATTGCAGATGAAACTTTAAAGATAGCTCTGTGAACTCTCAAAGTTGTGCAGAATTTGAGGGGTTTATCTTTGGTTTGATTCATTGACACGAAGAAAACGTCATCTTGAACTGCTTCAAACAAAGACTAGTTAAAGAAAGCTGCCCAGCTAAAGAGACTCCCCTGAATTTGGGTACAGTATGGACCTGATGGAATGAAGTGTTACACCTTCAGAAGTACTCAAAATTTAGATTCTAGTGAACTGGGATAGCCAAGGAGAATGCAGTAAGTGAGGACAATGTAGTAAGGCTGAAGTGGCCAAGTTTCCACAATAAGTAAGTGCTTAGATAGCTATGGAGAAAGTCGGTGACAAGATCAGATGTGGAAGAAAAGATAAGCTGCCAGTAAATGTCTAATACTGTGGCAGTTTATCCTTCATCATTTACACGGATGACAGAGTGAAACAGCCTCTTAGGTCAGTTTCAGGACACAGCAGAACAAGGTCTTTCTTACCTTTGTGAGCTCAGTGTTGCCACGCTTCATCTCTGGCTGTCTCTTGTTTTGACTTAAGAAACTTTTTGCATGAAGGTTTCATTAAAACACACACATTTCTGCAAAAAGTTGCACTTCTAAGAAATCAGCATTTTTTGAATGAAAAGTGTTTAATCAAAAAAGTTTCCAGCCAAGTCTAATTATAGCATCCTTTTTAAATGTTTCAAGGTTTCAGACAGCACTTCAAAAAGTAACACAATGAAACATTCTTTATTACTGGTCTTTTATATTACTCAAATTACAAGAAACAATTAAATATGTGGTAAAAGATATCTTGATAAGCATTTGACATGCCACTGAATAACATTTGGTGTCTCGAGTTTCTAATTTCTCTCCTTTAAAATCAAACTTCCTTCTACTTCTTATCTGAATTACTGTTGAACACAAGCCAAAGATCACTTGGACTTCCTTTCTACATAAATTCAATTAAGAAATGTAAACATTTGGAGTCTCTCTTGTGGGGGGAGGCAGTGAAAAAAAAGAAAAATAAAAGGAAGAATGTCAGTGGGAAAGATGCATGTAGGCCAAAAGGAGAGAGAACTATTTTTATAGTGGAGAAAAGAATCAGTAGCAGCTTTTGACATGGACAAAGTAATGTGTTACTGGAGGCAGCTTGTGGCAGAGGTCGGTCAGACAGCTGTGCATGAGAGAAAGGTAACCCAGTATAGTGACAGGGAGCAAAATGCTGCTAATAGCAGGAGAAAGTGTTTAGCTCTTGGAAATATTTTTACTATTGTGGTAAAAATATTGCAGTGAGTGCTGGTTTGAAACCAGTATATTTTGTTTTTGTTGACGTGCTGCTTCTCATAGGCGTTTGTCAAACAACTTGTAAACTCCTGCTGTAATCTAAAAGGCTGTGATAAAATTTACAAAAGTAATGGTAAAGAGAGCAATATGACAATAGCAGGAGAGAGAGTATAGGGTCAAATGCTTGGTATGGAGGCTTGTCTGTGCATTATTTTAAGGCATACTTAATCCAGTAACATGGGAATTGTCAATGCAGGTTTGAGACCACTGCGCTGGCAAAAGCTGGGTAATACATGCAAAGGCCAACACACTTCTGAGTCATTGTCTAGAGTCTGGTAAAGGAAGTGACAGCTGGTGGTGTTCTTAATATCAGCATCCAATCCAAGGAAACCAGCTGAAGCATGTAGCTGTGAAAATTCATTACCCATTTAAAAAGTTCAAAGGGTATGTGAGGAAAGTTAGAAAAAGACTTTGGCTTTTGAACACTCAGCTCTTTCACAGGAGCTCCAGGAGTTATAAAAACTTGTTTAAGAATGCATGCTGAGAATATTTCAGCTAAATGACTCTTAAAAACTGGGCTTACAGAAGGTATGAATTCCAAGCAAGTTGACAAAATCCTTTAGCTGAGATAGAATAAGCAAAGGAAACTCCCAAACCAACCCACCCCCACCCCCCTAAAATTCCTAAAACTCCACTACCAGTGGGTGCTTGACATATATATTTGCTTTTCTTTGATACTCTTTAAACACGTTTGTTGAAAAGCATTTTTGGAAAGTTTCTGCAGAACCCAGCCCGAGATCAGCATTTAAACCATGGGATCTCACCATCCTGGTTAGGAGTAGACACAGATTTGGGTTATAGCATGATAAAAAAATATATGGAATGCAGCCCTTTCTGATCACAGAGGTTTATTCCATGAAGGGCCTGGAAATGACCTCTCTTTAAATCATGTTGTAGTGTTACTCAAGAACAGAGAGAGTCTATCAGAAAGGCTGGCCCTGGCACCTTGCCAAACCTGACTGTTCTGGGGTGCCCAGCTGGAAGACAGCTGCAAACTCAACAGGTTGGGGTTGGGACAACCACAATTAAAGAGTCATTTGGGGATGTAGAAGAAGCTCTCGGTGCTGGAAGTGGCCAAGGAGAAGTATTGACAGCATCTTGGTTTAAAAATGGCAGTGGGCAGCTGTTCGTAAGAGCAAGTTGGATATTATGACTCAAGTGTCAGATGGATTTATAAGATATTGATCAATTATAGCTATTTTGTGGCATCAATGTTGTCTTAGCAGACAGCATTTTTAATAATCTGCTTTAAATACAGCTTTAGCAGAAAAAAAAACCCCAAAACCTGAATCTAGATGTTTCAGGACTTGTCTAACATTATTAGAATTGTACAGGAACAGCTGGACCAAATTTTTGATAGAGTTTTATTATTAGCTCTTGAAAAGGAAATTGTTTTAGAGTTGCTCACAAGGCTTCTGACTGTTACACTGCTTCTCTTCTATATGAGCTTTTAGTAGTAGATCACCCTAGGCTCTCATCTCATAGTTTTTTGGTAGTTCATTTCCATGCAGCAAAAATTTGAATCTTCTCCTGAATCATGGCCTTTCCTGTGCCCTTTTTCTCTTGCATTTTCTCATCTGCTGTGTTTCCCAGAACAGTGTTTTCATTTATTGCAGATTGACCAAACGTTATCAATGCATACTTATATTTTCTATGGTTTGCATGTAAGAAAATGAAGCACTGGCAGAAGAAATGTTGTCTATGGTGACAAAAAGAAGGTTTTGGTCACCTATGGAAATAGAAATCAGCCTTACATCTGGCCTGACATTATTGTGTGCTCAAAGAAAATGACACCAAGTTTTGCGTGTGCTGTGTTCCTAGAGAAGGCAGGAGCCCTCTTGCTCTTTAACAATTCTATTTTCAGAGTATGCAACTGTCCCCAGTGATTACAGCTCACAGACCAGATTACTGTAGTCTTTGGTCTTTTCTTTTGGCCATGATATTGTGGCTGAATTTACTATCCTATGCATCTTTTAGATATATATTTTACTTTTTTAGGTTTTCAGTGTTGGAAACAGACATAGTATGGATGAAAATTGGCAGAATAATGTGAAAAGCTTCAGGATTTTGAGTCAGGTGGCAGAACATTCGGGAAGCTTCTGGCACACCACAGATGGTCGGTATAAACTGTTGTGGCAGAGCAGCTCTGCCAGGAACCCCATGGAGTTTATTTCTAAAGTAAACTTTTAAAAATACAAAGGATAAAAAATTAATGTAACTTGAGACCATGGGTAATATGTTAGTTTGTTGAAATGAAGTTCCATATTGCCCCATCCTTTGCTCCACTCTCCCCCAGTTATATAAAATTAGTATCCCCATTTTCCTAATTCCACTTTCTCTGATCTTTGTAATCTTTCAAACAAATCAGGTAGTTGGACTGAGAATACAGCATAGTATTAAACTGTATAACAATATTGTATTGGGCAACAAGGTAACAAGTTTTATTATATTTAACAATATTCTTATTTGAATTATGGGTTATGAACTGTGAAAATTTTGGCAGAGGATTGGGAATAGGATTGGATGACTCTAATAGTAAAATACAGACAAGATTTTTTTCCCTTGTTGATGTTTTTTGGGGGCTTGGGTTTTTTTTTAACAAAGGAGAAAATATTCTTAGAGAATAATAATTTTCAGCTGAAAAAAATATCCAGGCACACAGAACAAATTGGATTAACAGAAAGTTTGGGAATTTGAGTTTTTTTTCAAGAATATTGGCCATATTTCAGAATTTCTTGCAATTGTGATCCACAGTGCTTGGCAAATCTTAGCTACCAATTGATATTTCAAGAAGAAACCTACCTTCATAAAGTTAGTGTTAACTTCTTAATCATTTCTTTTACTTCCCTTATGAGCTAGAGAGGTCAGCATTTAGAAATGTCAGTCAAACTATATAAAGGGATTCCAAGATGGGACTCATCTTTTAATAGTGATTCCATTGCACACTACTGCAAAAATGTAAATACTACTTTAGCAACTTGAGATACCAGCTAAAACTTTCTCTCTCTAAGCAGGTCTAAATCTCAAGTTCAAAATATATTGGTTGTCAAAATAAGAAAATATTTATCTTATATACCAGTAAGATATGTCTTCTAAGCTAACAACCTGTCCTCTCCACCTAGTGTCTCAAACATTGAATACACCTGTGTTATTTCTGTGACGTTTTGATGTGAAATTTTACTCAAGATTTCATTAAACTAGGTCATAAAGGAGGACAAACTGAGGTTATCTGTGTGAATTTGATTGTTTCTAAAAGTGATGCATCTGTTGAATTTTCAATGAGTATTTTTGCCCTCTGTACCTCAGCCTTTCAATCTGGTGAAAGAACTTATTTCTTTCAGGTGGAATCACTGTGCAGTTAATAGCAAAAATCCATGGGATGGAGGCTTGAGTTTTTGGGTCACTGAATATGGATCTGTTCTGGGAATTAAATTATAGGCTGAATAGAATAGTTTGAGATTGAACTATGACCAATGCTGTTGCTTTTTTTAAAGTTTTTTTCTCTGTTTCCCACGTTTGAAAATAAGGAAGTAAAATGCTTTGTAGCCTAAGTCAGAGAACATAACCTGTAATTGCCATATGAATGGACCCAAAGAAGCCAGATATAAAACTTGGAAGATGCATTAGTGAGATAGTATGAGGAGTTCAGCTTGAGGGAAAACTGGACTGGTTACTAATAACATACATTTAGTAGTAGTCTCAGGTCTTTTGCCTGGAATATGAATGTTGTGCCATATACACAGTGCCATTTTTGTCTTGCAGACTGTAACTGAGTCAGGAGTACACACAAACAGGGTTATATAGTTGCAATGACCTATTCGTGTTATATAATTAGGTATAATCATTCTATGACTTATTATAATGTTCCATTTCCGATGATTTTGTACATGAACCCATATTTTAATGTTTCAGCCTTGGGGCTGTTAGTTAGTTGTGTTATTTGGTTGTTGTACCGTGCCACTGCAATAGCAACAATTCAGCTTTTCTCAGCACATAATAATCGTGAGAAAATCAAATTGCTTCTGCTTTTGCCAAAGGAACTCTGAATAAACCTTCCTTCTAACCTTTAAACTGGTTAAAAATCACTTATTTCTGCTTGCAGTCTGGTTAAGCAAAGCCTGTTGCATTGGTGTTGCTCAAAGTAAACTGACTGTTATGCAACTCCTCAGGCCCTTTTCAAGTACCCTGATGGTCTGAGCATTTTTTGCTTCTTCCTGGACAATTTCTTCTGCAACTTTATAGTGCCTTACTGTCTTGAGACTATTAGAGAGTCACAGAGATTTTTGGTAGGAAAAGACCTCTAAGATGACTGAGTCCAATAATTAACCCAGCACTGCCAAGTCCAGCACTAAACCATGACCCCAAGTGCCACATCTACATGTCTTGCAAATACCTCCAAGGATAGAGACACAACCACTTCCCTGGGCAGCCTATTCCAGGATTTGATAACCCCTTTGAGAAAGAAATTCTTCCTAATACCCCAACCTTAACCACCCCTAGCAAACTGGAGGCTGTTTTCGCTTGTTCTGTCACTTGTTACTTGAGATGCTCTAATATTTTCACTAGCCTTTCCACTATTAACAGAACTGGGATACAAAATTAAAAATTCTCTTTCTCTTACATCTTTAGATATCTACCACAGAATCCAGTGACAGCTCTGAAAGCAGCGTCCATCCCCAAGACCTTGACATCACAAGGATTTCAGACATGACCTGTGAAAGGCAGGGAGTTCTCCAGGCTCCTTGTTTCACTGAAAATCTAGGGTGGCTCTGCTCATCTGTATTTTTTAACTGTACTTTATATGTACCCTCTGTGCCAATGAAAAGAGTGGAAAACAAAGTCTTTACCACTAACTCCATGGCCATTTCAGTCAGCCCATCAGAATTCCTACAGCTGCTGTCTGCTCAGGGCTCATCAAACATCTCTCCCATCACAGTTTATCAAACGCCTCCACCTCAGCATTTCAAGTAACTCAAGCTGCTTCCTTTTCTTGCTTGCTCTCCTGCCAAAACCAGAAAGCTTTTATTAAGGGCTTCCCCGTCAATCATCCCAAAGGCTCCTTTGGAGATCTGATTAGTGTTTGCAGCCTACATGCAGGAACAGCCTGAATATGCCTGGTGCAATTCATACAAAGGGAGTGATTTAACTAAAGTGCAAAGCCTTGTTTCCATGCTGCAAGATACGTCATCATCTCCATGAGCAGTGAGCTATTTTCAGGCTGCATGAAGTTTTGCATGCAGGAATTTAGGCTCTGCCATGTCATTTGGGATTGTTAGTTGTTGCTGCAACCCTGTTACTAGAGAGTAAAAAAGAGCCAAGGTACAGACTTCCTGTTAAACACAGTATAAAAAGGGTCCTGGTTTATTCCTCTTTACAGCTCAGCCATCCTGACTCCAGCCATTCCCTGACTCTGGCTGCAGCAGCTCTGACTGGAGGTTTCCCTTGCAGCCTCTGACTGCTGGTTCTTTCCTGCTGAACTCTGACTGCAGGGATCAGTTTGCAGCCTCTGACTGCAGCTTTTACCCAGCCAGACTGTGACTGCAGGTTCCAACAACAGGCTCTGACTGCACACCCAGACTGACCGCACTGCAGGGATTCTCTCCTTCATACTCCCCATAGTTCCTCCTCCACAATGATCCTCCCCTTACCAGCCAACCCCCCTCTTTTATCTTGCTCACCCTTATTGGCTACAGCTGTTACTTGCCAGGGGTGGGGTCACCTGTGTTCCCTTCCCCTACAGTGTTAGGGTTTGGCTTTACTTCAGAGCCTGAGAAGCTTGGTAAATTAGGTAAAATCTCAAGTTGGAGCATGAGACTGCTGTGCTCAAACAGCTGCTGTGGTGTTGGTAGCTTACACTTGGCTTAGATATACTTATCCTGTGCCATCATATCAGAGCAGACATTCCCTTCATCTTGCTAATCCCATAGGGCCTGGAAAAAGCATTTTAAAGGGAGGTGGAAGTCTTCTGTTACTGGTGCTCTGTATCTTATGTCTTATGATTTCACAAAAAAAAAATTAAACATTAAATTCTGTCCACCTAGAAGAATGGAAAATGGGCTGAATTTCACTTTTCCAGGCAGCGCTGAAAGAAGTTTTGGGGCTCAGCTGGCTGTGCACACTTCAGGGGGAGATCCACCAAGAACTCCCCGTCTGCACAGGCTACAGGTTCCAACCTTCTCTGCTGAGCTCTTGTCGAACAAGAAGTAAACAAAGCACTTGATTTAAAAAGAAGAAAAGAGAAAGGAACGAGTGATTTATTTGTGATGCCAAAAGCAATCACCTTACACATTGAAGGATGAGATTTATTTAGATAAATTACTCTATTCATGCAGTCCTGGTTAATCTAATAACCTTACTAAAACTGCGCTTAAGTTCTTTTGCTGGCCTGTTGCTGCTGTGAATTTTGCATAGAAATCTAGCTGCAGAAAGTTGATTTTAAATGATTTAAGTATAAAATAGCTCTCAGAGCAAAGTGAAGAGACTGGCTGCTGCCTGCCAGCTCCAGGTGCTGTGAAGTCCATGGAGCCAGAGCAGCAGGGCTGTACCTGGTCACAGCCTCAGAGGCAAGAAACTGGATGTTGCCTGGTAACGGGAACTGTTGCTTTTCTTTTTCCAGAGGTTTAGCAAACAGCTGAAGCAACCAAGTTGGGGAGCAGCATAAGGTTTGCAAAGAACAAGTAGCTGTTGAGGAAAAAACAGTCAAAGAGTGAGATCAGAGATTGTTACTTGGATACAGCAAAAGCCAACACAACAGAAGGACTGAGAGGAGAGGCAAAGTGCAAAGCCTTGTTTCCATATTTGAGCTTTGGGAGGTGGTTTTTTTGTTGTTGTTGTTTTTTTTGGGTTTTTTTTTGTTTTTTTTTCCTGTGCTTGTACATCTAGTGTCAATGCAGCCCTTCAGCACCCGGAGATCCAAAAATGTTTTTAGAAAATTTTGGTGCAAGTCTTCACCAAATCAATCACCTTCCAATCACTCCTCCTTGGTCAGATTTTCATGTTTATCTTCCATTATTTTTTTTACTCTTTATTTGCTCTTCAGAAGGAGTTTCTTTTGTTATACCTCATAGGAAGTAAGGGTGGTACTGGTTTCAAAAATGACAATTTTATTGAGACAACAGGGCCACTTGACACACCTGGAATACTGATCCTGTGTGCCTGGTGCCTTGCTACCTGCAGTTTCAGGTAGAAAACACTATATCATTAACACTAAATAATAGTTTTTCTTCATAATAAAAAAGGTTGCAGAAATAGATGGCAAATTTTGCTCATGTGAGCAGAAGGAAGATTGGAGGTCCCTTCTTGATCAGAGAACACAGAAATAATGGTGCTGTCTTGGAGACTTATTCCTTTAGAAGCGCTGGTCTGAGTTGTTTTACAGGTGAAGGAGATGCACGAGACTGCTCAGCTCAAATTTTCCCTGTGGTTCCTTTCAATGCATGTGGCAAATGTACATTGCTAGTCTCTCCGTAGATCAGGTCACAGAGACAAATGATCAATGAATGTCGAGCAAAAAGGTTTATTTTTGATGGCTTTGCCATAAATACACAAGTTTACAGGTGTGAGTTATCCTAGAGAAGACAGCCTGGCTCTTGGTTGTTGGTGGTACCTATATAGATTAGAGTATATATGATATTATATAGATTAGAATTACTTAAAACACTTTTACCTTTGTTGTATTTACAGTTTCACTAACAAGTTGCAGCTTTATCTTGAAACTCAACAACAGGTTGTGCAACTTCCTCTTTGGTTCCATACAGCATTTCTAATGGAGGTCTCCCAAAATATCTTGCTGGAAGGGAAATGCACCATAAGGAGCTAGGTATGAATACATTTCACAGTACAGCAGGCTTTTTGAGGTAACTTTTTCTTGGTGCTGCCTTGTGATTACCATGAGCAGATATTTACAAAGATGCTCTGCTGAGTTTCCTTAATGTGAGATGCCACTGACCATCATAACCTACACTCAATATCTGAGATCACCATTGTTGTGATACAGTATGGATTTTCACTCCTTTCCATCTCTGTTTATGTCAGTTTCCTCCTCGTTCAGTTTTTTGGATGGCACACCATTTTTTTTCCGCTTACGTAGAAAATCCCATTTCTGTACAATCATTTTTCTCTTTTCATATTGTTAGGTATGAAAAGATAAATCAAACGTGTAAGGCTTGGAAAACTCTAACCCCTTTTCTAAAGAAACAATATTTAGGTTCACTGCCTAGCTGTCAGATATATTCATCCCTCTCCTAAAGCTATTTCAGCCTGCTGTAATTCTTTTGGAAATTGTTATATTTTATTTAAAGCAAAAAAACTGTGAAGAAATGTGTCCTCCAAAAAAAAGTAAATTCCTAGATCACAAAATAGCAATTTCATAATTCAAATGTAATTAAAGAAGCAAATACATATCTTTTCCTTTGGATTGTGTAACTTTATATAGTATTACATCTCATTATTTTAGTGTATTACCGTACAATTCAACTGTAGTTATTATATTTGATAATTAAAAGCATCTACTTCCAAAGAATAATGCAAGTGAAAGTGTCAAAAATACTGACATAACATTAAAAATCTTTTGTTAAGGAAATGTGAGGAGTTCATGCTCAAGAATGAAAGTTGCAGCTTTTGGCTTTCCTTCACTTGACATATTTTAGACTTAATTCAGTAGTCATTGACATCTGTGGATTGGGCATTTTTTTTTACTTTCCACAGCGTTCAATGAACATACTGTACATGCCTTGCTTTTTTTTAACACACTACTGGCCCCATAAGATGAGAGATTTGCTTTTTTCCTTTCCTTGCTCTGGAACTATTCTATTCTATTCTATTCTATTCTATTCTATTCTATTCTATTCTATTCTATTCTATTCTATTCTATTCTATTCTATTCTATTCATGATTGAATACCTTCATTTGGGAGTAGTCAATTTTTTTCTCTGAACCTCTTTAAAGTGAAAGTATTTACTCAAGGGTGGAATCTACCCTTTGTAAATAACCTTAAAAGGCGTGGAAAAAAGAGTTTGAGAAGTAATTTAAGTCTCCAGAGTTAAGTTATGCTATTGGCTATTATGCAGACACTTCATAATACTTCTGTGAAAACTTCTCTTAAAATTTTTCTAAAAGGAATATTACTAATCTTGAAAATTTATTACAGTGTAAACTTTTCTAGCAGCTGACTCTGCACCTGCATTCTCTATCAGAGAAATTTTGGCTATGCAGCAAACATAGGTTTGCAGTTACACTCTATCTTAAAATGATCGAAAAAATCTATAGATCTTTTATTTTTCATTTCTCAATATGATGAGCCAGCTGGCACAGCTGACAGGCTGTTCATGTGGAGTTGTGGCTCTTCCAGAAGATTTCCTGTAAAAATAATCCATGTGTATTGAGATGTACTCAGCTAAGAGATTTCCATGTCTCAAACCATTTTCAGTATATGGTATTAAAAGCTAATCTGGTATTTTCAACTTGCTAAACTTTGAGATTTTATTTTAATGACATACAACCTAGGAATTTTGGCTCTGGTGAATAATCAACTGTGAGAGTAACCTCTTTTTCTAGATGTCTTGTAAAGCACTTAAAAGCCAATGGAGTGCACTGTTCTATTGGCTTGTTAAAACAATCCACCAAAATAGCAGATGTTCAACCAGCTACAGGCAATCATGTTGTGCATCATAGCTGTATATGCAAACCTACAGACGTGTGGGCCACATTAAACTGCTGAGCCCCTGCTGAACATAATCTCAGTGAAAAAATGAAACAAAATGGAAAGAACTAAGCTAAAAGGAATTCCTTTCAGCAGTCCTCCCATTGGTGCAGTGCCATTAGGAGAGGCTAAGCTGCTCCTGGGAGTGCAAATGGCTCATAAGGGCTTTCTCTATATTGCACTGCCTTGTTGTCATAGGCATGATAGTTTTGCTACTGTTAAATTTGGAATCAAGACCTAGCTGCAAGAATAAACTGTCTAATCCCAGGACTGCCTAGATTTCTGTCAATACAGTCCACATGCCAAGCACAGTTTTACTTATGGCTATGCCTAGAAATGTCAAATTCTGAAAAAGGCTGGGGATTTTGTTACTTGAATCTTGCCACCATTCACGAAGGGAGAGTTCCTCTTTCTTTTTCCCTTGGAGGTCAACACTCACTGATGCTGACCCTCAACACAGTGGAGCACATGTGTTCAACCAATGGTTTAGTGATCAGGCCATCTGCCTGGGGGATGAGAGTCCGTGCGTTAAAATATCTGTCTGCTCTGGAGTTAGATCAGAGCAGTTCCACTTTGCATTAAATATTTATTAGGCCCCTGAGTGAAAAAGAGGGAGAGAATGACTGATTCTATTTCAGTAGACTAGAGGCTGGGACATTAAACTGCAGCATAAGAAAGAAAGTTCTGTATAGGTTCTTATTCCAGTGAAAGGGTTTAGGGTAAAACCATCGACAGCATCCTTTTCTTTGTTCTCTCTGTGAAGCTTGAACTTTGTTCTTGCTGTACATGAACTTGGCCTGTTCTTACATCAGATGCTGTGACACATATTGGCTATGAATTTTGCTTTCATGCTTTGGGAGTAGACACTATTTTTAACACAAATAATAATTATAATAATATCTAGATTTTTTCTCTTAATTTCTAATCAAATACTGCTATTCTATTTCCTATTCAAGAATTTTACCTGTTTGTGTTGAGCAGGATATATGTTCCATGAACCTGGTTTTTGGAGTTCTATTGAATTGTGAGTTGACTTTCTTTTTAATTTAAATTTTCCCCCATACTGATGTCAATGCCCATGATTTTATTAGATGAAACGAGTTCTGCTGAAACTCTTCAAGGGTATGAGCCCATATTAAACTGGCAGCTTTCCTAGTGAGGAGAATTCAGTTCAAGGCTGGAGGTCAGTATTTAATATCCTCCAAGAGAATGATTCCATCTTTACAAACCATTGTCTTTCCGTAGGTTGCCTTGAGAGATAGAACAGATGAACAGTTGGCTAAACCAAAAAAGCTCAATAAGTCTTTAGAGATGCCTAGGAGCTTAGAAAAGGAAAGTATGTTATGGCACAGGAACAGTATAAAGAGGTGCTAAAACTCACAAACCCGCGAGTTTCCCTGGTAACTTCCCCAGGAGAGAGGGCAAAAAGGCAGAAAGCACAGATTCCAGGGACTTCCAGGAGTCCTCAGTGGCTTCAGTGACCTGAGAGCAGTTTAGAACCAGACCAACGAGCAAAGGTCAACTCCGGCATCACAGGCTGAGTCTCACAAACATCTGCTGTGTTACAAATTTCTATCCTTCAAATCCTTGCTTCCCTCCATAGGTCAAAATCCACCGAAGCAGGTGCAGCAGGGGAGGGGAGGGAGGGCTCCCGAGCCTGAGGGCCACGAAGACTTGCAGTGAGGGATTTGTCCACAGCGCTGTAACCTAAGCCCTGGGTTTGAGGTGCTTGGCAAAGCTGCTGAGCATCAGAAGGTGGCAGCATTGACGAAGGAAATGAGTAGAAAAGATGAATTAAAGTAAATATTGATATACATTCTGTCTTTTTTTACTTTGCATAAAGTAGTATTGTAGCAAGAAAACAGTAATAAAAAAATTGAAGGCAAAATAGACCTTATCGTGTCCATCTTGATGAGCAGACCACTGAGTTAAACAGTATGTTAATTGTTAATTAAGGTGGCCATCTAAACACCCTGTGCATTTATTCCTGGGGAACACAGTTATTAAAGTCACAAGTGTGTGGCAAACAGACTTTTTGCCCATATTAAATATTTTTGGTCTTGAAGTTAACATCTCCCTAATGAAGGCTAGGTTGAGACCTACTGGTCGAACAGGAAGCTCAGTGGGATGTGGTTTTGCTCAAACCATTGGCTCTTAGATCCTCAGTAGGCAGGAAGATCTGTGTTTGACATTACTGGCACTGCTCTGGACTGTGATATGTTCAGCATTTTTGATGCACCACTTGTAAATACTAAATGTGTGCTGAGACATGGAAGGGACCCCTTGCACTTTTGCTCTGGAGTTCAGCCTAAGCCTCCTCAACATGGATTTGTATGTGAATAACACAAGAGCAAACAGAGCTTATGCTCTTCTTCTGGGGAAGTGTGTTTGCCTGATTCTCAATGCAGCATTTTGAAAGAACAAAGCCCTGACACTTATGGCTGAGGTAGATTGTTGGTGGGTGTGAGATTAAGGACATATGTATTTAGAACATAACCTTCCTCTTATAGACACAAACAGTAATTTCACTTCTATTGGTTCGACAGGAACTTCCTAACTGGGAGCCAGCTGTAACAGGCAGTTGTGACAGTCCCACACAGTATCCAGTATGTCTTGAAGAAAAAGGTTTTTCCATGTTTTTTTTCTTTTTTTATTCTTTTTTCTCTCTTCTCCTATTTCCCATTTCCCCCCCTTTCCCCCTTTTTTTCACCTTTTCTTTTCCCCCCATTTCTTTTCCCCCCATTTATTTTTTTCCTTTGTTTTACTCCTTCCTGTCAAAAGAAAATAAGCAGTTCATTTTTCTTTTCAACTTCCTCCTGCTTTCGGTTCTCTCTCTGCAGACTTTCAGCCATGGGCATCACAGACCACAGAATACTTTTTCACCAGTTTCATTTTTGCACAGGTCCACAGTGGGGAATTGAAAGGAAAATCTGACTACATGTCTGTGTGACAGCTACTTCCTCAGCTTCTTGCCTACTTCCTGATAGATCTCACGGATTTATTGTAGCATGTCCATTGCTTGTTCCGACTTGGTTATTCCTGTTTTTAATAGCTTTCCCCAAAAATCTTCTTAAAATTTAGGACTACCATGGCAAGATTTTGTTTGTAAAATCTATCCCTTTTACTGAATCTTTTTTTTGTTTGAAACCTTGTTCAGCATTACACTATGAGCTATCAGCCTCTGCAGAGAACTGAGCTTCACCTTTTGTCTTGTTTCTATTTTCTGCTCAGGTTTTTTCATTCCCTATTGAGACTTCATTTCTTCACATTTTTTCTTTTTATCAGGTTATGTGTGCATATATATACATATCTCCTGTTTCTGTGTATAAAAATAGGCATATAAATTCAAATCTGTATTTATGTATTTCAGATGTCTTGATGTTTACCACATAGAACAAAGAATTGGATTCCTTCCACTTGTGTCCTGTTGAGAATTTAGCACTCAATCATCTTGTCAATGAAAATCTTGTCACTAACTTTAAGAGGTTTGACTCCATAGAACTTGAGGTTAAAAACTTGACAAACTTGCCTCTTGGCAAGGTATTTATTTTCCTTCATATATGCTTGTTGCTGATGGGAAAGGGAAGAGTATCCAAAAATATTTTTCATATCACTGGATATGAAAAACATAGGATTCTAGGTTATAGTACTCTTCAGTTTACTCCTGTAGCAGCTGAACAGATGAAGACATATAGGGATGATCTGCCTGTTGAAAAGTTGATTTAATGATCTGTGCCCTGCCTTATGTTTTGCTTTCCATCCAGGCACTTTATCATTAATCATGTGAGGCCATAATCATGACAGAGAAGTGAAAGTCCTGTATCACGTCACTGGCATGACTTAGAAAAATCTTGTGCATCAGGTCCAAGCAGATGATTGTGGCAATCTGGATAGAGTACTTGGGTTTTGTTGTTATGTCAGCACATGGGATGAGTTAATTTTGTTATTCTTTTCTGCAGTTTAGATTGGGCACTGCTTTTTGTACTTCCCTGCTCCCAACTTTTCAAAGGTGATAGTTGAAATGCATCATCTGCATTGCAACGCCTCAGACTGACTTAGAGAGATTGTTACAGGTAATTTACAATCACTGAGCTCTTAGACGTCTGATTTCCCTATTTCCAGGAAACCTGAGCTGGGTTTGTATAAAATAATTAATTTAAAAGAAATACTAAAAGCCTGCTGGCCTTGAAGCCATTCTGATCATCATCTAGTAGTAAAACTTTTAAATTAAATTTCTGTAGGAATTAAGTCCACAACTAGTGTTATGTTTAACATGAATACCAGCTTCAAACCTTTTGTCCAAGTGCCTCAGCCATCTTTTCATGCTGCGACTTTTGTGTGCATAATTCGATTTTTATGGATTTTCTTCTGATATTGTGTTTATAATCTTATCAGAGCAATACATTGTGTCATTGTAAGTACTTATTATGTACTATAAGCCACGAACAACGCCTCTTTGTAATAGCCTACTTGTCTGGTAGTCAATGTGTATTGTATGCTGCACACAGCAAAAGCATTCAGCTTTTAGGTTATAAAATCAGCATTCTTAAAAGATGGATTGTAGAAGGTGAAGGATTTCTTGAAGACTCCTGGAACATCAAATTACTTTTGAATGAAAAAGTTTTTGTAGATTAATCTCTTCACGATGCCTCTCATTTTGCAGGTGTTATTATGGTAGACAAATAGGAGTGGGTATTTCATAGCCAGAGTCTTACATTTCCCAGATTATTGGTGTGTGTTCACCCATGGAAGCTAAAACTACAGGACTTGGCTGTCAGGAGAGTCAATTGTCATGGTGCTAAATATGCCCATTTCCAGTTAGAGCCAGTGGTGCAATATTTGCTGCAATAGTGATGGAGCAATAATGATAATATCTCTTTATGAAGTAGGGGTTGCAATTTCTCTGGTATAAGAAACAACCTTGGTTGTACCATAGTATAGAAATATGGTGTTTTTAATATGGTACAGACTGGGTATTTTTCTTCTTTTCAACTGTGGCATGGGAATTATTTTTGGGAATAATTTAATGACTTACAGTTCAATGTTAGCTCAAAGTTCCTTTGTGATTTCAGTTCTTTTTCTGAGTTAAAGAGTGAAGATGAATATATTTTTCTGCTTTTTCTGGTCAGCTAAGTGACAGGTACAATATTCAGTTTTTAAATTATGACATCCTTATCTCTTGACACATTTTTACTTTGAAACAGCGAATCATAGCTTTCTTCATGTTGGTTCAACAGCAGCTATCACATTTATTTCATTCAATTCAACATGAAACTTGAAATTTGGTTTGCTTGGGACTTCTTTTTATCCCACTGGCATAAGCCGTCTTCTTTAAAGAGGGATAGGTGCATTTTCTCTGGTGGTTGTCTCCCATATGATGCTGGTAAGATAGGGATCAAATCAGCCTGTAGAGTGCAAGGATCTCAGTCTAGAACTAGCTTTGTAACACTCAAGGAATTTATCAGTCTGTTTTAGAGGTGGAAATATTATAAGGGAGTATGTTTCTAAGTGTGTTTCATTGTTTCCACGTGCTGAGGTGCAAGCATTCCTGTATTCATGAATTCTATTTCCAGGTGCCAGGTCAACAGGCTCTCTGTCTGTGTTACTCTGCTCCAGATGTTAATTGGGATTCCCTTTGTGTAGTCTTGCCTCATTTCTCCCCCCTTCACTTCAACTAATACTATTTATTTTCTTTTTTTTTGCTGGATGATTTGTTCATTATCAGGATGTCATCATATTAAACTGTCAGGAGAATGGCTAATGATGAAATTATCAGCAGGTGCCATCACCCGGTTCATTGCTGAATAGCTTGACTACACATCTGCTTGGTGACGATAGCTCTGCTAGCCAGGTGTCTGATTATGTGTATCTCCCATTCCCCTGTCCCATTTTTCTGCTGTTTTCTTTCAAAATCTGTAGAGTTTTGTCAGGAAAAATTTTGGGGTTGAGTGGATGGGGTGTTTGGGTAACAGTACAACAAAGTTTATGCCACTGTGACAAGTGCAGGAACTCATTTTGCTGAGGGGTTTATGATGACTGTGGGTGAGAGGCTCAGTGGTAGCAACTTTGTCCAGTTTGGGCAGCTGTGGTTGGAAGTGAAGTACCCTACAATGCCCTTCCATCTCAACAGACAGGAGTTCTGATCTTGGGGCCACCTGAAGTAAAAAAATTATGCCAACCAAATCAAATAGCCACTAATCTATTCTGCAATATCAGAAGCAGAAGTAACCATTACGTTACCAAGAGTTGCAAGGTAAGCTTTTCCTAATGCTGGCCCCTCAGTACCAGTGATCTGGGTAGCATTCAGTTAATATCCTGGACTTTGAGGTCCCCCAGAGTTATTATATGGTTATTCTTTGGTCAGACTTTGCCACATCCAGATGCAAATGTTAGGAACAACATTAGCATTTTGCTTTTTTGGAGGTGGGATGGGGAGTTGAAACCTTTTTTAACCTTTCTTCCTTTTCTCTGCTTGTCCCATAGTGGTTGTTTTAGCGGCCAGCTGCTTTTGTTTTACTAGCAGCTCATTCTTCCACAGAGAAGTGTGAGGGATGCAATGCCCAGGGTGCTGCACTTTTCTTTTAGAAAAGGTGCTGCTCCATGAAGTTGAACAGTTTAGCATTACAGCCAGACCTTGACATCTTAGAGTCTATAGATATTTTGTGTTTTTATTAAAGCAAAGTGAATATATTCACAACTTATATTTCTGATTTATTTATTTACTCTTCAAGCTTCTCTGGTTTTGCAGAGAGAAGCCTTAAACCGCTATTTAAGTCTCAAAGAGCAGAAGGCAAATAAGAGGCTCCCTCAGATTGTTCCCTAAAGCTCAGGACATTGGACTGTGACTCACGATTCTGAGTACTTGAGATAGACTCAGTACTGTCAGTCTCACTTCTCTCAGCTGTTAGCTGCCTTGCAGTAGATAGAACAAACTAGAGAGCTCAATGGTGTGAATCAGTAAGTTTTTGCTAGCAGATGAAGGTCTGCACACAGTGAACACAATCCTGAAAAGAATAGTGGAACATTAATTGACACAGTCATGTTTTCAAGGAGTATTCATGGCATACTGATATCCTGCCAAACAGTATTGCTGTGACTATAAATTGCAGTGACTTGTGGTGAACACACTTTATTTTGCCTCTGATTTCCTCCTTTATGCCTTTAAACTCTACTCAGGAAGTGCTTTGCTTTTTCTTAGGACACTTAGCAGTAGTAAACCGAGAGTCCTAATTCCCCTTTTGCTTAAATAACAAAAGCTTCTATTTGGCATAAAAACATGGCCTATAAAGGGTTAAAACTGTATTGTAAAGATTCTCACTGAATTTCATTCTACAAGA
This sequence comes from Hylia prasina, assembly GCA_013397195.1. Lineage (NCBI taxonomy): Eukaryota > Metazoa > Chordata > Aves > Passeriformes > Sylviidae > Hylia > Hylia prasina. The sequence goes on along the minus strand of VYXD01001702.1, from coordinate 1,097,354 downwards.
TTGTCTGCAAAGTCCTTTTTTAAAACTTAACATATAAGGAGAAAACAATAGTGATTTTAGCCACTGAGTGTGTGGGTGCCATTTTTGTGGGTTCAGGTCATTCTTGTAGAAAGGGTGGCCTGTTATTTGAAGTCAGAGCAAAATAGTGGAATTATGTGCAAAAGTGGAAACACAGTCCTGAATATTCAAACCTGTCTGTCAAAAACTAGTGTATGAATTCCTGGTTAGGCATGAAAACTGTGAAGTTTAATATTTTGTTGCACTTAGCTGATTCATTCTAGCCAAATTTGTCTAAAGTAATTGTTAGCAGTTTTAACTCTTACCTGGGCAGGCATCTGTCAAGGATATTTCAAGTCTAGTCAACCTTATTGTGCAGAAATATGTAAAGGTAAAACCTTATATTTATGTGATTGCACATCTGAATTCAGGAACTGCTCACAGTTGCTCTGGAGAGGAACATGGAGGTTGCTTGTAGTTCTATGTTTTTGTTAGAACTAAGCAAATTATTTTGGAACTGGAAGTGAAGTTTACTGAAAGTTCCATTATTTTCCTCTTCCTTAGCTTTTCTTTCTTAGTGTCAATTAATTAGAATCTTATTAACAAAATAATTCAAGTTTCTTCGTGTGGTGCTGTTACTACGGTGAGGCACAAATCACTTTCTGGGATGTAGCTCCCTGAAAAGGCAGTATATTTTATTGTATGAAGAGGGATCCAGCCTTCATTAGTAATTTAATTTTTATATGTGGTCTACAAATGTCTTTCAGAGCAATTTTAAATTGGGATCATTATGTTCTTTACTATTTACAATGCATTACTATTATTATGCATTACTATTATTTACTACGTATTGCTTAGTGTTTGGTGTTTATCCATAGCAAGCATAGACTGGAAAAAAAGCCCTATCATCTATAATCTATCAAAGTTATAAAGCCAATGTCTTGGAGTCTGTACAGAATCTGCAGTGTTCATTTTTTTGACTACAATTTTTACCAGATACAAAAATTGAGTACAAATTAACAGCTACCACGTGTTCCCCATCTCCCCCCTGCCATTGTTTCTTCGACCAAGCTACAAAGAAGTTACTTAATGCTGCTGTTCATGTCAGGATTCTGCATAAGTTCCTTCCAAGATTATTTTATGAGAAAAACATTTTTTGTAAAATACTTGAAATTGGCCTTGTCAACATATCACTTCTTTCGATCAGGAAGCACCTCCTTTACAAGTTGATAGCTACACACCTTTTTCATTGCAGAGAAGAGAATCATTGATGTCCTTTTGATGATTTGTTGCTTCACAGAGCTGACATTCCATCTTGAGCATCCCCCTCTGCATCAAGGAGTTGAATGAAGGCTCAATTGCTCTGTTTCTGCCCCCCCCCAAAAAAAAATAAAAAGCAAGACTGCATGCCTTGTCTTGTTGGAAGTAAATGCTTCAGGGACAGCTCAATGCAGCACTGAATCTGGATTGATGGGAGAAAAAAAAGTTTAGAATACTGGTAAGAAAGATAGAAAAAAGATGGCCTACCCTCAGTCTCAAAAAAAAGACAGTGAAAACAGGAGGAGATGAGGAAAGTTTGGAGAATAACAAATATCAAGAACTTGTCTAAATATGACTTAATATCCAAAATGCAATATTGACTTACAGATATGTATAAAAGGAATGAGAAGTGAAGGTAAAAGAACAAGGACAAGAGCTATACAAATTTGGATATCTAAAATGATTTCTCTAGTTAAATATTTTTAAACATTAGGGAAATATTAAAATCGTATTCACACACTGATAAAAAAAAACCCCTCACAGATTCCCCAGTTTGGTCACACTGATATACTGTGCCTCAGAGATTAGTGGATGGATAACTAAAATGCATGTGACAGAAGCTCAGAGTCTAATAAAAGCCTTCTTTCAGAATAACTTGACAAGTTTGGTTAAGTTGGGAGAGGAATTACTTGGCCACTCTGTTTCTCTGAGAGCTTTGCTGCAAACCTTTCCAATAGCCAGCTTATTCCTTCCCCATGCCAGTAAAAGCCTTAATTTTCATGCTTCATTGTCTTAAAAATAGCATCCTCATTAGTGTTTTGAGATTTATTGAGCTAGAATACAGTTTCATGCCCACAGCTAGGAAGTCTTCCTCTAATATCTTGAGAACTGAGAGAAAGTGGTATTAGCTTACTAAGTGATATGATGGTAAGTTATTGAAATGTCTTTGTATTTTGTATTTGTCATTTATGTCTCTGTCCCTGTCATGGAAGCTGCTGTTGAAATCTTTCAACATCAACACTCTGCCATTTAAAACTTACCCTGCCAGCATGCCATCTGTTTTGATCAGGGAACCACTTTCTACGTGAGCAGACTCCCACACATATTGCACTTTGCAAGAGAAAAATGTGTTTGCTGGAAAGTACAAAATCTAACCTTCCCTTGAAAAGCAGTGCTCCTTGACTCAGTTTGTTTTAAAAAAATCTTATAATTAGATAAGTTCACTTTCTTCCCTCTTTCACATTGCTTTAGATTTCTAGACAATGGAAAAAAAATCATAATAAAGTGAGTCAAGCCCTCTATGTAGTTGCATTCTATATCCCCAAAGCTGGTTGCACATCTTGGCATATTCCCAGTTGGGACTATAGGAAGTCCTTCTTTACTTCTATAAGAAGTAAATTTTATAAGTTAAAATAAAGGTATTTTTTCTATGCATGTCTTCTTCAAAGAGCAATGGGAACACATTTCTCAATGTTTTTCTAGCTTTTTCAATGCAACTGTAATCAATATGTTACTAATGGTTACATGTTATTTTTTAATAACATATCTTTAGAGTACGTACATCTGGATGAGATAACAGTCTTGATATTTAAGCCCATTATCCCTTGATAGCC